>JBBPKM010000039.1:0-27627 GCA_038089255.1 Austroboletus rostrupii
CTTCTTTTGGTTTGGTGGATATGGGCCAGGATGCAATGCCTTTGAGTTTTACTGGATCCATGGCTAAGGATCTAGGTGTAGCAATCATACCAAGATATTCCACCAATTTGGAATTAAACAGACATTTGGAGAGGCGTAGGCATAGATGAAGTTCACGCATGTGCTGGAGGACCCTTCATGTGGTTTTGTCATGTACATGTTGGTTTGGTGAGAAAATTAGAATATTGTTCATATAAATGACAATCTGTCTTTTAGCGATAAGGTCACGAAAATTTTTATTCATGAAATGTTGGAAAGTGGCCAGTGCATTCTTTGGTCCAAAAGGCATGACCACGGGTTCGAATAATCCTTGGTGAGTGATGAACACCGCTTTCCACTGATGGCCTTCTTTAATATGAATATTGTTATACCCCCATCGTACATCAAACTTCATGAAGACTTTGGCATCCTGGAGTTTATCAAGGAGGTTGGATATCGAAGGAAGGGGGTATGCATCGCAAATCGTATGCTCATTGAGGTATCTATAATCCTGGACTGGGTGAAGTTTCCCATCCTTCTTTTTGACGAAGAAGAACGGAGTGGCTTGTGGTAACATAGAAGGGTATATTTTTCCAGTTTTTAAATTATTGTCCAGGAACTTGTCTTAAGCTTTTCTTTCTTCTATGGTGAGGGGGTAAAGTTTTCCAGTCTTTGGTTTAAACATTTCAGCTAGGTTGATTTCATGGTCACAATCACAACTCAGTAGAAGTGGAGTATCTTCATTGGAGAAGATATCTATGAACTTGATATATTGGGGAGGGAGGATTACATCTGTCTTTTTGGCCTGGATCACCAGTTCCATTGCAGTAGTGAGGGCTGCACAAGTAAGAGCTGGGTTGGGAATGAATTGTCCATTGGCAAGTACCATCCTCAACAGCATTAAGTCCGTATTCAGGCATAGTGATGGAAAAGAAAAGAGAAATCGTAACAACCAGTATACCAGTACAATAGTCACAAGAGATATAGAGTGACTATTGTGAGAAGGAATATAAGTCCATATGTAGTTGTGTAAAAAGAAAAGAAATAAGAACTAAGGAGAAATTGTAACAGGTACCACCTTGTACATATAGGATATGCATTAAATGAGTGAATATGGCCTTCCAGACTCTGAGCTCAAATCCATGTAAAAGGTCAACAATAAGAAGGGAAAAAAAGCTGAAATCTTCATCAATGATCTGCTCTAAGAAAGCATTCTAAAAATTACATCAGATCAGTTAGTCATCATGTGTGAATAAAAATGCACCCATGTTGGAACCAACAACTCATTGGCCAAGACTTCCTTGATACTTACCCCATTGATGCTTGCATCATGTTTAAAGATCAGACAGCATGCCTTGGTAACCTTATCCTTGTATGTTTGATTATCAAATCAAATGTTTTCTAGGTGCATCTTCATATCACTTGATGTGCCCATTTGTGGTACCTGTTACAATTCTTCCTTAGTTCTTATTCCTTCTTCTTTTATACATCTACATATGGACTTATATTTCTTCTCACAATAGTCACTCTATTTCTCTTGCAACTATTGTACCAGTACACTGGTTCCTTCCCAGTTACTCATTACTCTTGACTCATCATTCCTTGCTGACTGATACATAAGTCAGTGCTTACTCATATACACTTACTTTTCATTTCCTCTTTTGTACTGTACAAGCCTGCTCTTGACTTCTTCTTTATGTATATAAACCCCTCAACAGGTTTCCTGTACCTTAGCTTAGTTCTCCCTTGTATTCTCCTGAATATATCATCTCTTTGTGCTAGCTCCCAAGTGCTCTCTTTCGCTTGATCTTCTAGTCAACCAGACTTTGTCCTACTGTTGAGTGGATGCTATCTTATTTCATCTCGAACCTGTAACCTTATGGGTACCTCATCATTTGGTTCTTGCCTCACAAGGGCTATGCTCCTACCTACCTGGTTGAAGCATAATAGTACCTCTGTTTTCTTGACCAGGCAGCATGGACAGAGACATTGACCAAGAAATTTGATACAGGAAAGTAATATTCTAAATCAGAGACTGATGTAATTGATGTATGATAAGCAAATGGAAAACATACTTTTCAGGATAATCTGCACCATATGTATAAAAGTGAGGGAATGCATGTTGTTTGACTTGATCAATAAACTTGATTACCAGACCAGATTGGTATACATCCATAAACTGTTCATCTAGCAAGATTCTCCATATCTCTTGCATCAACTCATGCTTACAATGGATATAGACATCATCTGATGATCCATGTTTGAAATATCATGTATATTTATCCTAAAAGTCATTAGATAACTGTTTGTATGGTTAGACCACACTCAGAGATAGAATAATAACAATAGACATACCATCGGTATGTAAGCAACATGATGACATGCTGTAGCTGTGGGTTTTCCATGAGTATACTTGGATTGGTTGCCAAAAAACATGTAGATCAGCCAAAGAGATATGCTACCAAAATTAGCAAGTTGGGTAGCATCAGACCAAAGCATGACTAGAATGACGACATGTTCTAGGTTGTCTCCAGGCACTCAGGGAAGGAAATGGACTGATTCATATAGATAGATCGATATGGGTGATGCGAAAGCCTTGCCATAGACTCAAATAGGTTCAATATCTGGGTCTGGTTGCCAATACTCCTCAAATGGTATTAGGCAAAATGCTGACAAGGCTTGGTCCTGAAGTGTTAATCAGATGATGTTGATAATATTGTGATAATATATGCCATTGACTATTAGCCTTGGAATAGATGGATTGTTTTCTCCTGAATGCCAGTTAGATTCTTCATGAGGTGACAGAATTAAAACTTATGTTATCTTCCAACCATGATCAGCATGAAATAGATTCAACTTGTTATTGCAAAGATACTTCTTAACTTGCTTTTTCTTGCAGTCATGATTAAACAGTGAATCCTAAGGTGATGGATGAAATTGAGAATCTGTAATAAATGGCCATAAGCAATTTAGTTCAGCACCTGACTTCTCATTGGTTCTTGAGTAGAACCAACACATCAACAGACTGGCTGTGGGGCTACAAAATGCTGAATAAAGATTTTCCTAGATGATGTGAGAATTGGCCAATGCATCACTCAAATGTGGTGCTTGAAAATGACCCAAAGCCTCCAATGTTGATGCATTAACAACAGCCAGGAGGTCTCCATCACCAGCAGGTATAAAAGATGGCTTGGTTGGATAGACACAAAATAGGCCCATATTATCTTGGGGTGTTATATACTCCACAAGTGGATGAATCTTGTGAGTGCAATATGACAGAGATGAATAAGGGGATGTTTCCAAGTCACTCAAGGAAACTGGTGAGGGCACATATGGTACACCTCCTGTCATAGGCAGGTAATCTTTGTATATTGCTGGCAAGCAAGTACAATGCTTAGGGCACTTAGAGAACATAGATTCCACAGGAACTTTTGGCAAAAATCAACCTCCAAGCAGAAGGGACAGAAATATTTGAGACACACCTTCCTCAGGGGGTGCAGGGCTCCCATCTGGATATGGCCCCACTTTATCTTCATCATGCTACAATATTAACAGTAAGGTGAAAAGTAAGAAAAAAAAAATTGTAATCTACAAAGTCCAAATCCATAGAGTTGTGTTTATCCATCATATCCATTGTCACCTGCATCATCACAGATGTTATAGAAACACTATCTGTTGAATCTTCACTGTGATTTGTTGTTGACTTAAGACATTTTGAGCTTTTTAATTGTTCTATATCAGACAACCATGTCAAGTAGGCTTAGTGTCATGCTTCATGGGAATGAAGTTGTCTGTATGTTAGGAATGACTTGTTTCAGGCAATGCAGGTGTGGCCACAAGTATTTACCTAGTAGAATGTTGTCCTGGTCCATGGATGTGGGTGGGTGGCACTGGCATGCTAAAGATGGTAGTACTTAGTAAGTCTCAGCCACTTCCACTTACGCATGTCAGATAACTTTTAATCTCTGCTTCTTATTTCTAGTCCACCCATCACTGCTGTCAGACATCCATGGCTCCTGCTTGTCACAGTGATGATGGCCTCCAAGATGCAATTGAAGTGTGAGTATATTTATGGTAATTCATATAGCATTCATGCTCCCCTACCCAAAGCTCTGCAAAGCCCAAAAAAAAGAGCAATGACCCACATGCCCTGGCATTCCATATAATTGCCCAATGCATTGACCTGTGGTGCCCAGTTGACAAGATCTTCAAGAATATATGCCTTCTTCTATAAAATAAAAATGATATGGCAAGAGAAATACATGATAGATGTTTGAGCAAATTGTCATATTTATTCAATTACTGTGACAACCACACTGATGTCCTTAAAGGTCTCCAGCAGAACGTGAGTATACAAAGTCTACCTACTACAAGATTGTACAGTTACTTCCAAGTTTGGCTGATATGGTCTTAGATCCAGCCCAGAATGATATGCTTATGAAGATTGGGCACAAGGTGTGTGTTTAGCATAGATTATGTGCACATATTTACTGTCTGAGTGTTATAGATGAATAGTGAAATCAGGCAAACACAGCAACTGATGTACATCACCTAAAACTGCATGTGCCTACATATTGTATACCTCTGTCCAACCCAGGCCTATTATGATTGCAAGTCACCATGAGCAAGGAAAAATCTAGCTTAGGATTGGATCATCCAGCCTTGGCTTGTTGGCTTTGCCCAGCTGATGCTCTGAAGAGATATGATGAAGATGAGAAAAAGTAAGTTCATGACTTTCTTGATCAATATATTGATGCTCATCACTTTTTCAAAGAGTGACAAGATCTTGTTTCAGGTGACATACCTATGGAGGCACAAGACTTTCCATCATTTTTCTGAAGTAGAGCACTACCTGGGCAAGATTATAACCCAGACAATATGTGTGCCAGATTGTTTAAAAGCTATTTTCTTGTCCAAGTAAGTGGTTCTGTCATAGATTCATATTGAACCATGATCAATATATTAGGTTGCACATCATATTTTATTGGGCCTCTCTTATGCAATGGGCAATGCTGCATGAAAAATTTGTTCTTCCAATGCTGTCTTAAATGATGTAAGGTCAATTGAACCAGTGCATATTGCATATGTATATATCCAGGTAAGTCTCTGACATGATCCTCTAGGTAGAGCAGTCAACTGAAACTTATAGGCATGGTTTGCAATCAATGCACTAGAGCAGTGAAATGAACAAGATGGCAATGTTAACATTTGTGATTTATACAGATGCATTTTTGCATTCATCCAGGATGCTGCAGACATGGCATGAAAGAATGATCTGTTGCAATGGTGGAACATGTAAGTTATTTCTGTGTCATAAATACAATCTAACATTATTCCAAGACAAGTTTTCAACAATAAGAACAGTCTAGTTCAAGGCAGTCATGAGTCTGCCACCCCAACTGATGCTAGGAAAGAGCTGTGCATCAGTATAATGGATCAACTTCAAGCTCAAATGAAGGCCCATATTGCTGGTAGGGATTCCAAAACATCTGAGCTCAACTGAGAACTCACATCAGAAGATTCTAGTACCATGATCACATCTGCCAACTCTAGACTTGGAATGCATGTTTCCATTTCATCAGGTGATGATGAACAAGATGCAGTACAGTCAACATCCTCTGGTTACAGCATGCCCTTTATTTCTGATTCCATACTTTGCACCACAGCTGCAGCCTTGTTGAATGCAAGTGCTCAAGCTAGCCAGTCCATGTCAAGGCCTGCTAAGCCATCCACACCATTTCAACCCTTAGGATCAATACTAACCATGAATACAGGCATGGATATTAGTTTGCTTTCAGAGGATGAGATGTCCCACCCTCTTATCCCTCTAAGAAGTGTGCCTTGGGACAAGAAGGCTAGATGCAGTTGTAGTGCCACTGGTGGCTCTTAAATCTTGGTAGGTGATATTGTGTCACTTTGTATCAATGTCTTGTATTAAATATCTGTTTCTGCACTTGCATCATATCACTTGTCTAATCAAGCATACCAGTTGACTGCTGTTTTTGTCATAGACCAAGTCGAGGGTGCTTAAAGGTTAGAACGATTGTGAATTTGTATACTGGTAAGAATACATGTCCATGATATTGTATTATATTGTCTACTGGTATGCTTTCTGGCAATATATTGTATTACAGTCATGTGGAGTGACTCACATGCCTAGAGAGAATGAGAATAGTTGGTAGCCTGAGCATTCTTTGATCATGCAGATTGACCTATGATGGTGCTGGGCAGAATTGGGAGTCTGAGTTATCATGGCCCCCATCTATGACAGCCTTGAGTGCATTGGATTATAATTATATTCTATGATACATGCATATAAGGTTATATTATAATTTTTCAGTTTTTGTAATGCACACACATCAACAAATCCCCTGTTCCTTCCTGGGATTGCATCACTAGGATGCTGAAAAAATTGTGAATATGTGGCACATGCAAGCCCTCAGACATAGTGCATGTTGCCTCCCAGCTACACAGAATGGAAACAGAAGGTATGTTCCCAAGTACTGTATGTTATTATGTGTAAAATCTGTAGATGTTCTTGCATTTTTCTAATCCACACCAATCTGATTTCAGGCCTGACTCCTGGAGTCCTCCTTGCTTATCTGTGCCTACTGGGCTTTCCTCCGAGTCCACCCACAGTCACCTGGGCCATCTGGCCACATCCAGACTGCTTACCCTTTAACAAAGGCTAAAGCATACCAGATCACATCTGATCTCCATCAAATGTTTACCAGACCTCTTTGGCTCTTCTGCCAGCATCCAGACAAGTCCCAAACACCTTTGTGTGTCCTTGGGCATATCCTGATGTGTCCTCTTCATTGAGATCATGCTTTAACAGACTTTACCAAAAGATCATCTCCTGATCCTAGATTCAATCAGACATCCTTTGTTGCTCCAGGCATTCCCCTGGATGCTCCTTGGTCCCCCTTGGTTCCTCTTGCCACCTCAAGGCTCTCTGATCCATATCTGGCACCTTCCAGATATGTCTCCTCCCAGTACCTGTCATATATGGCTTCCTGCCATGTGTTCCTCTTGATCAGTCACACCTAGACTGCTTTTAGAACTCTCCCAGACATGGCTCTGACCCATCAGAACCCTTCCTGATGTGTCTCCACCTCCCCTGTATCCAGAACTCCTCCTGCTCCTATTGGTTCCCTGGATTTTCTCTGGCACTTTCAGTATGGTCCCTACTTGATCTCCAGCTTCCTCCAAACTTCCCTGACATTCCAATCATCGCCTGTGCCACTGCCTCATCAACAGTCACAGAATCTGCCAAGACATCACTGATTGATCATCAGAACCTTCTCTTGCTGTTACAACTCTACTTTTCCTATATTTTCTACTATTTTTCCTGATTTATTACACAGACATTGAAGGAACTTAGAATCTTTTCGCTATTTTGCTTATCTAATCACTTACTTAATCAGGGTTATTCCCAAGGGAATCCCCTCTTATGCTTTTCACATAGATGCTTCTCTTATATACCCATATGGAGCTAGACTGCCTTATGATATGCTTCTTCCCCTCTCTTTTATTCTTATGCTTCTAGAACACCTCATGCTTATGCTTCTCTTCCATATGATAGAACCATGCCTCATGTTCTTATTTATGACTCACAAACAGTTATTTATGCTATTGGCCAATCTTAGATATGGACCAAACATGTACATATTGTAGACTAGTATATAAACTCCAGGGTAACAGGACTGGATCCCCAGTTCTGAAGTCTTGGAGATTTCCTCCTCTAAGCATCCCCTTTTATCCCTAAGGGTCACTAAGTCATTGTGACCAAAAGCTATATATTCCTAAAGCACCTTTTTGCCTTTCTCTTTGGCATAAAATTTTGGAGTGTTTCACCTGCTTCCTGATTATCTTCCATATGATCAGGAACCTTCCTACTGTGCATTTGGCTAATCAGCCAATGCTTTTCTTTATCTCTGAGCATTTCCTAATGGTGCTCCATCTGCTTCCTATGTTCTTTCTCACATAGGAACTTCCAGTCTACCTCATGGTAATTCAGATCTTCAACAGATCTTTATCTAGTCACATCTGATTCTTATTAGATATTCCTCCAGACCATCATACATCTTGATGGTGCCTTTCCAGTCACTTGGCTGTGCTTGCTCCAACAGCAAGTCATCTCTAGATTCATTGCACCTTCTTGATCCAATCTATGATTCCCCTTCACCCTAGAACTTATATCTGTTATCTCTGACTCATTCTTATCTCATCTATTCTTGTTATCTTTGACTCAATTTCCTTCATCTCCTTTTTTAGATATTCCCAACTGTATATAAGAACCTAGATGCACATCCATGTACTCTAGCTTTAGTCTCCCTTAATCATAGGCTTGATATTTAGCCTTGATTCCAGCTTTCTGAGGTCATCTCCAATTCATCTTGTATCACTAGTATCCTGGCATAGCTATATAGTGTGCATTCTTAATGAGTCCTTCATTGGACTTCACTCCTTTCACCCTGATCCTATTCATACAAGTGTGCTGATAGGATATCCAGACCAACCTGAACTCATCTTGCCCTGGAGATCAAGTCTTCTAAGGACTATACTCCACTCTACCTGGGCAAAGTGTAACATGGGGTATGTTAATGGTCTCTACCAATGAATGCAGTAGCATATAATATAAAAGCCTGTGATAATATTGTTGCCCAGTACAGACAATATTGGCATGAGGATCATTGGCAACAACAATGCAGCCTGCACTCTTAGCCTTAGCTATATTGAATAGCTTTTTCTCTTGAAGTTTTTGTGCTTTGACTTCTGGAATGTCTTTACAATCAATCTTGTCATATGGACAACAACAAGGCACAACCAAGACATCACATGAGGTGGAGCTGGTGGATTGGATATAGCCAATCTTGCCCTTGTAAAGTCCATGTAAAATCTGAACCCAAGATTGCATATGAATAGTAGAAGCTAACAAGCATAAAGTGGCAGGATCTTCATCAGCAAGGCAGACAAAGCTATGAATAGTAGACTTGTGGCTTATCAGGCATGCAGAATAGATAGCCACAGGGCTATCAGCCTTGATGTATAACTTGACTGGAATGAATGGGACGTTTGAGCAAGATAGCTCCTAGCTTTCAAAACTTGCTATACAGAAGTCAGCTATGTTCTTTGGAAGGAATATGAACATTATATTAATGTTGCAACAAGCGCAATACTCACTTGTGGAGAATTCAATGATATAGATGCACATATCTTTATCAGTATGCAAAGAAATATGCTAGGGTTCAAGCAGGATTGCTGTAAGAACTGATGAATGAGAACAAGGTGAGGTGAGGCCTTGATATTGATCAACTATGTCCTCTAGCTGCTGGGTAAAAGTTAAATAGCCAGCAGGGAGAAGCAGGAGAGGCTCTAGCTTACCACCATTATTGCCATTGTCTTCATCTGAGCTAGCTTCATATGCAGTGCTGTCAATGAAAATTGATGCTAATACCCTAGGACATTTGGATGGACATTAAAGTTTCTGGTCATTCTGGGGCAACTTATGCCATTTACTGCTAATAAAAGGTGATGGAAATGATAAACCAAGATGTGCCATGGCTTCTTTGATGATCTGAACTAGCATAGATGCAACCAGCTTGTCAGAGAAGCTAATATTATCTCCATTATCATGTTGGCTAGACATATCAAAAACAGCATCAAAGGTATTCAACCACTCTTGAGGAATGAAAGAGACACCAAATGTGGCCTTCAGATGGATGATTAAAGCCAGGAACTCAATGATTCCTACTGCTTAGTTGCATACAAGAGCCCATGCAGTGATGTTCTCCTACAAAGGTTGAAGAGAGTCTGAAAATAGACATATGTTAGTGCTACACTTTGCCCTGGTAGGATGGAGTGTAGCCCTTAGAAAAATTGACCTCCAGGGCAAGACGAGTGCAGGTCTGGATATCCTATCAGCACACAGGCATGAATAGGATCAAGATGAAAAGAGTGAAGTCCAGTAAAGAACTCATCAAGGATGCACACCATATGGCTATGCCAGGATACTAGGAGTACAGGAGGAGTTGGAGACAATTCTCAGGGAGCTGAAGCAAAGGCTGGAGATCAAGCATATGATTAAGGGAGACTAAAGCTAAGATACATGGATGTGCATCTAGATTTTATATACTATTGGACAATATTCAAAAAATGAAACAAAGAGACTGAGTCAAGACTGACAAGAATAGACAAGATCAAAAATGAGTTAGAGATAGCCAATAGAAGATCTAGGGTAATGGGGAATGCATGTATTGGATCAGAGAAGCAAAATAAGAAGGAGATCTAGAAGTACAGCCATAAGGCAAATAGGAGGAAAAGCAAAAATCAAGGAGAAAGGCTAAGAAAGGGAACTCAGCTATGAATACGCCCATATAAGGGATGACAGAGAGACTGGGAATCGAAGGGAAATGTCTGTGACACAAGGGATCAAAAGGAAACAGAGAGAACAGGAAAATGGGGCCAGAAGATGAGGAGCATCCAAAGGGTGTGACAAATCTAAGAGAGAACTTGCTGTTGGAGCAAGCGCAGCCAGAAGACTGGAAATACATAGTCAAGATGCACAAGGGTCCGGTGAAATATCTGATAAGGATCAGTTGTGACAGAGATAAGATCTATTGGAAGATCTTGGAGGCCATGAGGCAGGACTGAAGTTCCTATGTGAAGATAAACACAGGAAGCACATGGAACACCATCAGGGGATGTCCAGGGGCGAGAGAAAACATTGTCTGATAAGCCAGATGTGCAGAAAGGAGTTCCTGATCATATGGAAGATAATCAGGAGGCTAGGAGGAAAACTGATAATCAATCAGTGAATACTTGGCATAGTTCTGTGACTGTTGATAAGGCAGTGACAGGAGAGAGTCCAGGAGGTTCAGAGGAGTCTAGGGATCGAGTATATAGCACACTGAGAGTGCTAGGAAGGATCTAGGGGACTAGGAGGAGATCTGGTAGCAAAGAGGAGATCTGGATACAGGGAGAGTGGAAACACATCAGGAAGGGTCCTAATGGGTCGTAGAAATTTTAGAGAACTCCTAGACACAGTCTAGAAGTGATCAGATCAAAAGGAACACATGGTGGATAGCCATATATGTTAGGTACAGGGAGGAGACATATCTGGAAGGTGCCAGATATAGATCAGAGAGCCTTGAGGTGGCAAGGGAGACCGGAGATGACTGAGAAGCATCCAGGGGAATGCCTGGAGCGACGAAGGATGATTGTCTTTGAGTCTTCTGTTTAAATCAAAGAGTTCTGGTTGGATCCAGAATCAGGAAATGATCTAGAAGTTCTGGTGAAGTCAAAAAAAGCATGATCTCAGTGAAGAGGATGCATCAGGATATTCCTAAGGATACACAGAGGTGTTAGGGACTTGTCTGGATGCCAGCAGAAGTGCTGGGGGATCTGATGAACATTTGATGAAGATCAGATGTGATCTGGTATTGTTACGATTCGCATAGGCTCTGTTTCTTTCATGGACTTACTTTTCTTTATATGATTGCCCCTATTTGGACTACCTTGGCATCGTACCTGCCGTTGCAGGTTTCCCTCATCTCGTCATACCGCTTACATCGTGACTGCGGCGTCTTACTCATTCCTCACCCAGTCATGCACTTTATTTTCTTTCTTTATCCTGGCCCGTGCTATACGAAGATACCTATTTAGCTTGAGCGTAACATGGCATGTACTTTAGTTTAGTTCTCCTTGGTAATACCAAGTGTCTGCTTTGCTCCGCAACGTTCTCTTCCATTGTGAACCTTGGGCACCTAGTCCTCGTCCTACTATTGAGTGGACGCTTATTCGTGCTACTCCTTGACGCCCTTTCCGTAGGAATCAACCACCGAGCTCCCTCCCACAGGGGCTATCACCGACTCACCGTGGAGCTTGGTTCATCCAAGGCTACACTTGCGTCCTACCAGGAACAAGTGTAACAGGTATGCTTTAGCCTTTGTTAAAGGATAAGTGGTCTGGATGTGGCCAGATGGCCCAGGTGACTGTGGGTGGACTTGGAGGAAAGCCCAATAGGCACAGATAAGCAAGGAGGACTTCAGGAGTTGGGCTTGAAGACAGACAAGGATTTAGGAGGAGACTTTGATCTAATTATAAGCCAGATTAGGGAGAAATGGTCAAGGACAAGCATTAGTGAAGGCTGATGTGACTGGATGCAAGGGAGATCTTTGAGGACATAATCCAGGGAAGATCTAGAGACCTGGGAGCACTGAAAGAAGACCAGATGGGTGACTGGATGAGGAAACCATGTGGACTCAATAAAGAGAATATGATCCAAGATTATCAAGGATGGCCAGATGGAATATCCAGGAGCTCAGGGGACTAGGAAAGCATTCAGAGGATGCTGAATGTGAACCATGAATGAGTGAGTTGCATGCACCCAGAAGGTGTTTGAGGATGATCACCAACACTTGCTGCTAATCATATATTAAACATTTACTGTCCCCAAGTAATCCGATAGCAATATCTAGCAAGCATGAATGCCATGCCTATGTTTGCTCCTGCTGCTGGTGCCAACACAAGCACAGCCAACTCAGCCACCATCAAGAAATCCAGTTATATCATCCAACATCTACTTTTTTACTCTATCATTGTAACTAACATGTTCTATGTTGGCAGCACTTTGTGTTCTTTCAGAACTAGCAATACCATGGTCTGTTCACCCAACATGTTCCCCTAGGCAATATTCTCATTGAATATAGCAAAGCATGCACCATTGGAATGACATTACCATACAACAAGTTGTCATTGTAACCATCAACACTGCCAAAGTTGTGTATAAATTCATATAAAGGCAGCTTGGATAGATGGACATGCAGGACAGAACAAGGATAGGCTGGACATGTCAAACATGGACCAGCATGCAAGCAGCAAGGCACCAATGAGCAAGGCCAAGATGCATGTCAAGTCAACTGTGGTGGTGCTCAAGATGTTGGTGGACAGATTAATAAAGAAGTTATTCCCTAAGGCAACTGCTAAAACAACAGCACTTGCAAAACACAATATGGCACAACTGGCATACAAGTTGCATGAATTGGTTGAAAAAGCTGAGGTGGCATTGGCCAAGCCCACTGAGCTGGTTGTTAAGGCTTTTATCTCAATGTTATGACTTGTTTCTATCATGGTAGCTCCACTATACTTTTTCCTAGATCAGCCATCTTCTGCTCATTCTACTAGAGATCCCTCCACCCCTGTATGCTTCTGGCATCCTCCAGGCCTCTCCTGGGCTCTCCTGACCCATTTCTAGGTCATCCCTAAATGTTCCTCATCAGTTGCTCTCTATAAGCCATTCGGCCTCCTTCTATTCTTGGATCAGGATCACAATCAAATCACCCTCTCATGGTTCATATTCAGCATCCTCTGAATGCTCTCACAGTTCCCTGAGCACCCATATCTCCCACCTGGCCATTCTTGATCATCCTGGATCATGTCCTTTTTTAGTTGCAAACTAGACTTATATTCTATTAAGAAGTGGAGATGGTGGAGTATTAGGCATGATGCTCACTGCAAGCCTCCAGGCTGCAGCTGTGTAATTTATACTATATGGAACATATACTCTATTGCTACCTTCATATGGCCTATGTCATTCACCATATGCTTTGTGTATTCACCATGTGCACACTATAAGGAATCTGTCATTGTTGAGCATGGAAATTGTCTGTTATGATTCATCCTTAGTCTCTATTTTGTTTCTTTGATATGACTATATATGTATGGACTTATATTTCTTCTTACAATAGTCACTCAAACTCTTGTGACTATTGTACCGGTACACCAGTTCCTTCACACTTACTTATTCTCTCTGATTTATTACTCTTCACTGACTGATACATCAGTCAGCACTTACTTATATGCCTTTACTCATCACTTCTTCTTTTGTGTTATATGAGCCTGCCCTTGAGTCCTCTTCTATGTATATAAACCCTTCAACAGGTTTCCTGTACTTTAGCTTAGTTCTCCCTTGTATTTCCCTGAATATATCTTTTTCTTTGTACTAGCTCCCAAGCACTCTCTTTCACTTGGTCTTCTAGTCAACCAGACTTTGTCCTACTGTTGAGTGGATGCTACTTGAATATACCTTGAACCCTTAACATCAAGGGTAACCAGTACTTGGTTCTTGCTCCACAAGGGCTACACTTCTACTTACCCAGTCAAAGCATAACAAAAGAACTAAGCTCTATCTGTCATGACTAGCATTGCTCTAGATTGCCCAACATTCATCCAAACTGATACTCCAGCTAGCGACATTGCCAAGACTCTCCTGCACCCTCAACCACTTCCAATTTCTCAAAAGAAACCCCAACAGATCCTAACAAACCTATTGTTCAGGAAAACCAAGATACCTAGGAACTAACTCCCCAACTCGAACGATCCCTGGTAATCCCTCAGATCCCTACCCCACCTAGTCCAACCCCACAACCACAGACCAGAAGAATCTTTTTTCCACCACCTGCACCTATCATGTCAAACACAACAACTACAATCAAACCAACAGAACTTTGTCTTGGAACTCCTGATGACTTTGACAGCTCTTACTCCAAAGCCCTCCCATGGCTTTGTTCTGTCCAACTCTACCTGGCTGTCAATGACAAACTATACAACATAGCCAACAAGCAAATTGTGTATGCTCTGTCCTTCATGAAAAAGGGTATCACCCTTACCTGGGCAAATACTTTCTGAGAGGTCAAATTAACCAGTGGAACATTCACTCTTGGAGCTTTGATGGACTTTGAAAAAGAATTCAGAATAATATTCGAAAATTCAGACATCAAAGAAGAGTTCCTATCCTGGCTTGCCAAGGAATGCATTTATGAGAATTACACAGGCAGATACAATCCTGCCCTACAAAAATACATTGCCATCTTTCAGAATAAAGTGGCCATTATGGGGATCAATGATGATCAAGTCCTGATCAACTACTTTGCCTCTAGTATCCCTATCTCCCTTATGCATCACATCCACACTATGGAGAAGGTTCCAGATAAGATTGCAGAATGATATACTAAAGCTGCTCACTTTGCTAGTGTGGAAGAATGAGCCATTGAAATCACCACCCATCACAAATGAGGCAATACCACCTATTTGTCTTCTTTTACTTCCCAACCACAACCAACTCGTAATTCAAATGCTATGGATGTTGATATTATCCATCTCAAAAAACTTACCCCAGAAGAGTGAGAACAATGCATTAGAGAAGGACTTTGCCTAGCATGCCAAAGAAAAGGACATGTTGTTACACTTGTGCCGGGTAGGACCAAGTGTAGCCTCGGATGAATCAAGTTTCCAAGCGTAATACCTAGTGAGCCAAGAGTGACTCTGATAAGTAGCACAAGAGAGCATCCACTCAAAAGTAGGATGAGGACTTGGTGCTCGATAAACTCAATGGAAGAGAATGCTGAGGAGCAAAGCAGAACTTGGTATTAACCAAGGAGAACTAAACTAAAGTACAAGATGCAATGCGTATAACTGATATAGGTATCAATGCAGAGCACAGACCCAAAAAACAAAAGGAAATAAGACACATGACTGGGTTATCAAATGAGTAAGAACGCAGTCATGAAGTAAGCAGTATGACACGATGAAGGAACTCTGTGGCGGCAGAGATAATGCCGAAGTAGTCTGTATAGAGGCATTATAAAAAGAAAAGTGATAAGTCCTATAAGAATTGCTCAGGGGTTGAGCACGGATGGGGACAAGGAGTGGCTGACTAGGCAACAAGTCCAAAAGAGGGTCATTGAAAAATAAAGAATGGTGATGATTCGATGTCCCGGCGCTGCGGGAGATAAATGAGCGGTACGATGTCGATGCAGTATTTCGTTACTGTGTCGGACTATTCGTTTGATGGGGGGAAAACGGTGGTGTATCTCCTGGTTTAGTAGGTATGTACGAGGGTATAAGTAGCATGGTGGCATATGTAACGTGGCTAGGATAGAGCTATAATGGTGGACTTCTGTGGCGAAGTAGGTAACAGCGTAAGGGAGTGGTGAAGTGGAGGAAATAGTTCATAAGGAACTAAACTAGGTGTAAGTAGTTGGAGATCGGCAATAGATGAGAGATAGGAGGAGATGGAAAGCAATAAGTACGGTAGATACACGAAAAAGGGGAAATTATATTGAGATATAGGGGCGTACTAATATGGAATTTTGGTGTTGGTTTTTGTCGCGGCGGGTCTGGAGGCGGTTTCCACGCTCAGCAAGGGAGTGATCCTTACATCCCCCTCATTCTTTGAAATGCAACTGTCCTCAGTTGCTCACTGGGGCAATGGGTTGATGTTGCTGTGAATATTGGCAAGGTCGGAAGGGTGAATAAATTGGGTGACAGAGATGGAAGTGGATGAGTGGGCATGATAGGGAAGGAGGCGGAATGCGGCAAATCGCAGCTTGGATACTGTGCCGTCGACTTCGGCCAGGCGGTAGGCACCATTTGGGGATCATGACACGACAACCATGGGTCCGAAATACTGTGGGCAGCACTTCACGCTCGTCGCAGGCTTGATCTTTTTGTTGAGTACGAGAACAAGTGTTCCTGGGGTAAAGGAGTGGTCGTGTATGGTTTGGGCGTGACGTTTCTCAAACTCAGTGATCGAGGCATATCGGCTGTGAAGGAGGCGTTCGTGGATCTGTGCGAGGTCTTCTTCTCATTTCGCTAACTGGCATGCGCAAATGGCAAGGAGCATGGCAGTGTCAAGCTGGGAGGATATAGGAGGGGCAAGGAATGTGGCTTTGACGATGTCGAGGGGGAGTAGTGGCTCAACTCCGTGAGTCATGAAGTATGGTGACTGACCGGTTGCCCTGCGAGTGGTGACGCGGTCTGCCCAGAAGACATGAGGCATCCATGTTGGCCATCGCATGATATCGCCATCGCATGCTTTGACGAGGGCATCACGGATAGTGTGGTGGGACCATTTGACCATGCCGTTGGCCTGTGAGTTGTAGGGGGATATGCGGATGTGACAGATGTGGTATTTTTCGGCTAGCCAGTCAAGAGTGGCGATGAAGGGGGTACCATTGTCCGTGACAATTTCCTCAAGTCCTTCCCAGCGGCAGAGGATCTCCTCAAATAAAAAGGCTCTGATGGTGCGCTCTGTTTCTTTCTTCAGTTGTCTCCATTCTGGCCATCCTGAGAGTGAGCATCGTGCTTGGACGATGTATGAGTACCCATATGCTGTGGGCATGTGCATGGTGTCGACATGTGCTTTTTGGAAGAGAGGGGCTGGAGTAGCAATGACGGGGGGTACAACAATCTTCTCGACTGACCATGTCTGGCATTGATGGCATGTCTTAATGTACCATGTGATGTTGTCAGCGAGCGCTGGCCACCAGAAGTGATCTGCAATGGTACGCCATGTAGGATAGATTCCTTTGTGTCCTAATTCATCGTGAGTGAGGCACAGAATGCGCAGATGATTGGAGGGGGGGGCGACGAGCTGGTGGCGCCTGTTTACTTCTTTGTGCCAGAGTCAGTCTCCTGAGACAAAGAATTCGGCTGCGCGTTTGCAAAGGTGGGAGCGCTGAGAGGTGGAGGCATTGGGCGGAAAGGAGAGGGTATCAAGGAGGGTTTTGATGTCGTCTAGCTGTTGGTCTCGTTAGGCTGTCTGCGTGCTGATGGGGATGGGGGTATCTGTGTGGAGGCTGAAAAAAAAACTCAGTTCTCGTCTATTCCTGCTGCTACCCAAACTGTGCAACCTAGAACTTCATTGATCCACTCTTCTATATTCTCCTGAGGTTCTTCGTCATCTGTGTTTTCGTTGTCCAACTTTCTTCGTTGTGACAGACCATTTGGGCCTTGGTGGCGGTGAGCAGGGACATGTTGCAGAGTAAAATCAAAGGTGAGGATTGCCGCGATCCAACGGTTCATAGATGCGTTTGGCTGGAGGTCAGGGTTGTTTAACATACCCTTGATGTATTTTGCATCTACTTCGATGGTGAGCACCCTGAGTCCGATAATCCAGACCTTGACGGCACGGAGTGCACGAAATAAACTGTAGAGCTTGATCTTGGCCTGGGAGTAGTGTGATTCGTGATTGTTCCACGTAATTGAACCGAAGCGCGAGGAGCAGCGCCGCCTGTCCTTATCGTCCTAGAACAGTATGCATCCGACCGCGATGTGGGAGGAGTCGACAGTGAGGGTGACGGGGCACCGAGAGGGGTAGTTGATGGGGTGTATCGCAGGACAATATGCCACTGCTGACTTGAGGGTGTTCATTGCGTTGTGTTCGGTGGGTCCCCACGCGAAAGGTATGACGTCTTGAGTAAGTTCTACGAGGGGGCGGGCGATTTTAGTGTAGTCGCATATCCAGATACGTACTGTTCCTGTGGTACCCAGAAAGCCGTGAACCTCTGTGCGCGATGTGCATGAGCTGGGCCATCTCAGGACCTTGGCGACCTTGGAGGTGTCGGGAGTGCGTCCTTCATAGTTGCACGTTTGTCCGACCACGATGACCTGTGGTTTGCAGATGAACAATTTTTTGGCGGAAATGGTAGTGCCGGCGTGTCGGAGGCGATGGAGGATGCGGTTGACGTCGGTGCAATGTTCCCAGACAAAGCGTCTGATGCCAGGGTTGTCTGGAATGGTTTCGACGGAGCCGTCGGGCAGTTCATAGCGAGTACGTGGCCCGAGGACATTGATGTCGTCCTGGAAATTGGGGGCGATGTCGATTTCGGCCTGGAGGATGAACGCAACATCATTTTGAAAGATGGCGGGCGAGTCCGCCCAACCCATCGGAAGTGTGGTGAGGTGGTATGTGCTGAGGGGGGTTTGGAAAGTGGTGACATCACGGGATTCCTCTGCAAGGGCTCGGTGGTCGAATCCCACAAAGAGATCCATCATGGTATAGATGGAGCACCCCGTGGATTGCTCCGCAAAGTGGTCTACATATGGCAGCATGGCGGCGTCTTTGACGGTGACGGTGTTGAGGGGTTGGAGGTCGTGTACGATGCAAATGGTGCCATTCTTTTTTGCAACACAGAACCAGCGAGACTGATAGGAGCTATTTGACAGCTCGTACACGCCGGATGCGATTTTTGCTTTGATGAGCTTGATGACTTCATCACGGATTCCAGGGGGGATGGGAGGCTGACGATGGACCCATGGGGTGTGCTCAATGGTGGGGATGACGACTGGGGGGAAGTAATCATCATGAAACTGACCTTTTTCTGACTTGTCCCAGGCGAGGCCAAGCTCGTTGTTGAGAAGTACGTGCGCAGCGAGCTTCTGTTCCTCAGGCCAAAGGAACTGGTTCTGGAAGAGGCTGAGTGTGTCGATGCACTTCTGCGTGAGGTGAAGCCCCGGCACAAATGTGGGTGGATGAGGCGATATGGGGGGGAGAGAGATGAGGGGATCTTCAGGGAAGCACTGAATGATGCGGGCGTGTTGCAGCATTGTTGTGGCTACAGGTTTGACTCTATTGGTGACCTTTTTGTAGGCAAGGGCATGGCAGGTTGTGTCGAATGCGAACATTTCTCATAGCTGATAGTCAGCAAGGGTGGAATGGGAGAGGGCAGAGCAGGGGGGGGCAGTTGCGAGCATATACACTTCCTTAGGCCTGCGCTGCGGAAATGGGCGGGTAACTGTGGGTACGCGGTGGCAGATGGATGTATCTAGTGGGTCATGAATAGTTACCACAACGCCCTCAAGCATTTCCTCCTTGGACAACTGGACGAGGCGTTGCCACGGGTGGCCCAAGAGAAGTCTAAAGGGGGCGTCCAGGGCCACATAGGCATGCGCCCATGACCTGATCCCCTGTACTTCGATCTCAAGCATTTCTACGCACCTGTGCATATCCTGAGTGGTTCCGTTCACTGCTTGCATTGTCATGCTGATGTGATCATTGATAGGGGCACCCATCTTGCGCCATATGTCCTCCCAGATTATGACAATCTCCAAACCTTTATCTAGCAGCGCTAGCTCCTTGTATTGTCCGTTCAGCTTGACAGCAAGCTCCCGCAGTGGTATGGCATGTTCGATTTGGGGGGGCGGAGTGGTCATGGCGGTGCTGAGGGTGGAGGTGATGGGAACACGGTGAGTTCGACAATACTTAGCTGCTTCCTTCCTGAGGTCCGGGCTGAGGGCAAGGAGGTTGGCGACAGCAATGTTGGAAATGGGTGTTGCTAGGATAGCCTGATGAATGCGTCATGCTGTGTCCGGATCAGCTGCCTTGGACTCATAGTGGTAAGCCGGCAATCTGGTGGGCAGCTGCAGTGCAGGGACGGGGTCGATTGGCACGGTGCTGGGTTCTGGAGTTGGGGGTGCGACCTTGCTTTTGGAGCGGGTGATGGCAAGGGTGGTACTTTGCTCGTCCTCGTCCTCAGTGATTTCACTAAGGACTGCGTTATTTTCCGCAACTGGTGTGCACTGGAGGAAGTAGGCGTTGGGCAA
The DNA here is from genome assembly GCA_038089255.1 of Austroboletus rostrupii. NCBI lineage: Eukaryota > Fungi > Basidiomycota > Agaricomycetes > Boletales > Boletaceae > Austroboletus > Austroboletus rostrupii. The sequence continues at coordinate 20,407 of JBBPKM010000039.1, forward strand.
ACCTTGTGTGAGACTACTGGAGATGGGTGTCGGAGGAGGAGGAAGGCTGGGCAACGCTGGTCCAGTCTTATTGCAATAGCAATCTTCGATCATTTTGCGCAGCAGGTCTGTTGTTTGGTGGCGCCGGATGCGTGATCCATCTGGAAAGGTGAGATAATGCCCTACTCGTATTATCTTTCCCTGCCGGAGATAGTCCTCGGTGATTGGGCATTCGCGGATGCTGTGGGGGGATCCGCACATGAGATAACGGAATGGGCCCCATGTACCTGTTCACAGTGTCTCCTGCAGCTGCGCCATGACTGTCGATACTATTGGATGGGCCGAGGTGTTGTTAGTGTGTGGGCGGGGCCATGCACTTGCCACTGCTGGTGCCGTACATACAAGATGCATGTAAAGTGCTGCATATATTGCATCAGCGATGTCGAGGCCGTGCATGTGGTGAGTGAGGGTTTCAATCTCGTCATACTGATTGCATACTGCTGGGGAGGCTGGTATTTGCTTAGTTTGGACCTCCCGCGGAGCTTCCTTCCGGCGGTCTACGGTTTCGTCGTCGTCGTCGTCCTGTAAGTGGCGTGCTGTGGTATGGTCTGTGGTTTGAGGTCGGGTTGGCCCTGGGCTATTATAGTTGAGATCTGCCTCGAACACGTCATCTGATAAAATGTGCTGTCCAGCCTCCAGCACTTGATCATAGTCAGGGGGTGCATTGTGTGAAAACGCTGGGTCCTTGACCTCTAACTGCTGGATGATAGCGTGACGTACCCATACTGGGAGGCCTTGCCAAAAGTAGCGGTTTCTGTCGTGTTTGGATATTTTGTTGTTGTCAACCAACCAGTGGGCAGCGGGGCGAAATGCCTGGTAGTAGGCGAGGAGCTCGGTCTCTGTGGATATATCTGCATTTCCTGGAGATTGGATGATGAGTTCTAGATCTCGTCATGTATACCTGACTCCTTTTCGCACACCTGGGTACTTTGCTAGCACGCTTGCCTTGAGCTTGTCGTAGTCTTGGGTGGCGTATCCTTCTAGTGTGAGCCAGAATCGCTTGGTTACCCGGTCGACATAGCGGACAAGGGCACAACATTTTTCTGCGTCAGTTAGTGCACAACTCCCCGCGTGGTCTTCGAAATACTTGAAGAATTCGAGCAGCTCGGCTGGCTCACCTGTGAATGAGGGTGCCTTGAGTGATGAAGGCACTGGCATTGCGTTGATGCCTTTGCTTGCTGTATTGGACATGGCGGTTGCTGGGGTGCTGGTGGAAATTGGAGGTGCAGGGATCGGGGGTATCGGTGGTACGACGGGCTGTGCTATAGGTGTTGTTGGTTGAAAATAGAAGGTGGACGATGGGATCGACGCTGGTGAAGGGGTATGTGGAGCAACTGATCTCGATAGATGTTCCAGGGACTGTGGTCGGTGGGCTTCGTCTGTGGCAGTGCTGGGATCTTGTAATGAGCTGAGGAGCGCGTCGTGTTCTCGGGCCTGTGTGCGGCAGCAGGCAGATCGGAGGCGGTCACGATACTCCGGGGGCAGTGGGCAGTGAGGGGCTCGCAGCGAGGCGGGGGAGTCATTGCATGCTGGCCGGAGTGGGGGAATAGCGATGGGGAGTGCGAAGGAGGGTAATACCTCTCCTATGCAAGCAAGAGTAAGGAGGAAGGAGTGTGAGATCGGCGAGGGGTGGGCTCCAAATGTAAGGACTGCTCAGGGGTTAAGCACGGATGGGGACAAGGAGTGGCTGACTAAGCGACAAGTCCAAAAGAGGGTCATTGAAAAATAAAGAACGGTGATAATTTGATGTCCCAGCGCTGCGGAAGATAAACGAGCAGTGCGATGTCGATGTGGTATTTCGTTACTGTGTCAGACTATTCATTCAATGGGGGGAAACGGTGGTGTATGTCCTCCTTTAGTAGGTATGTACGAGGGTATAAGTAGCATGGTGGCGTATGTAACGTGGCTAGGATAGAGCTATAATGGTGGACTTCTGTGGCAAAGTAGGTAACAGCGTAAGGGAGTGGCGAAGTGGAGGAAATAGTTCATAAGGAACTAAACTAGGTGTAAGTAGTTGGAGATCGGCGATAGATGAGAGATAGGAGGAGACAGAAAGCAATAAGTACGGTAGATACACAAAAAAGGGGAAATTACATTGAGATATAGGGGTGCACTGATATGGAATTTGGTGTTGGTTTTTGTCGCAGCGGATCTGGAGGTGGTTTCCGCGCTCAGCGAGGGAGCGATCCTTACAACTTGGAAGACTCTTAAATTATAACCTAGCCCTATCTTCTGCATACCACCCTCAGACAGATGGAGAGACAGAACGCATAAACCAAGAAGTGGAAACCTATCTTCACATCATCTGTGGCAATACCCCTGGAATGTGGGCTGATCATATCACCATGGCAGAATTCATTTACAATCACCACCCTCATTCAGTCACAGGCAAATCACTGTTCCATCTTATGATGAGATATGAACCAGTAGCACTCCCTTCAATCATCCATCCTTCACACCTCCCAGTAGTAGAAGATTGTCTTAAAATACTTATCACTGTGTAAAAAGAAGCTCTGGCAGCATACAAATTAGCCAGGAAAATGATGGCCATATAATCCAAATGGGGTTTTACATCCTTTATCAAAGGAGATAAGGTTTGGCTAGAAGCTAGGAACCTGAAACGCCTTATCTCTAACCCAAAGTTCGCCCCAAAGTGAGAAGGTCCCTTTACCATTGTACAGGTCCTATCACCTATCTCTTATCACCTCCGTCTTCCATGCTTCTCTTTTTACGAAGTATATCAAAAATGCCATTTATGGTAAAAACTCCTCTGCACCACCTCCTGATCTTATTATAGGAGAAGAGGAATACAAAATTGAGAAAATCATATGACATCACAGAACTCCACATACCCACTCCTATTGATCTGATGAAAGGGATATTTGGCCAAAGAAAACTCGTGGGTCCCAGAACGGGATCTTAAAAATGCAAAGTATGCTCTTCAAGCATACAAAAAGCTTCACCCCTCTGTCTTTTCCCCTCAATGTACATGAATCATCACTTGCAGCATTGAACAATGTTTTCACCCAACACCAACACTGTCTCCCTTTCTTCTATTTCTTCTCTCCTGATTTCTACTGTAGTCTCCCCTTTGCCTATCTGTCCTGTTACACCTCTTGTCATGCTTGCCACCATTGAGACCACTGCCACTGCCATGAACCCTGCCATTGACACCATCACCATTGACACTCCTCATCTTGCACACCACTTTAAGGAACAGGTCATCAATCCTATCTATTCAGTTGTGTACGAGCAAATTCTTACAAACTCTCATTTCAACCCTGACTCTGCTGCCCATGCACTTTACTGCTTATATCTTCAATGTGGATTCCTAGAAACCATGGGAAACATTCTTTTACAAGATGCTAGGACTGCCCTCTATGGGCAATGCCTTATTCATATTAGGGATAATCTGCAATGAGATCTCATCACCACCATGCACAAGCTTGACATGACTGAATTTCTTTTGGACATAGACCATTATTGCAAAAACTTAGCAACAAAGACACCATTAGCTGAACACCTGACTACTCCACCCCCCTCTACTCCTTTAGCCTCATTGTCTGCTTTGAACTCATTAGAAGAACAACTCATCCAATGAACCAAAGCATGGTGGTTTGGCAATGATGGTTTCAATCTGTTGCCTGCCAATCACCCCTGCTACCACAAAACATGCTTTCAGTGCCATTGGTTGAATCATGTGCAAGTAGATTGTCACTTCTTCTAGTGCACTCAATGTCTCTGCTGGGCACCTGGCCATCATGGTAATTGTTGTCCTTTTCAGTAACCTACTCCTAAACCATACCTGCTGTTGTCCTCATCCTCGTCCCATCACTCTTTGGTCTCATCCTCATTCCACCATGCTATGGCCATTTTTGGTCTTCCCATTTCCCCTGCTGGATTTTTTTCCAGTGCATGGATGTCTACTTGTGCATGCCCCTATCCCACAGCTTGTTCATGATATCCTTTTCCTCCCTGAGTCCCTTCACCAGAACCCTCTGATGATGGATTAGATGATGTGGCCTATGCTAACATTACCAGGTCCCCCTGTGGCAGTTACCTTGACTTGTAATTCTTCACTGTGGTTTTAGATGTACTAAGGGGGTAATGTTACAATTTCTCCATAGTTCCCGTTTCCTTTTTCTTTCATATGTCTATATCTGGACTTATATTTCCTTTCACAATAGTCACTTGTGTGTTCTTGCGACTATTGTACTGGTACTCCAGCTCCTTCATACTTACTTATTTTTTTTGACTCATTATTTCTCGCTGACTGATACATCAGTCAGTGCTTACTCATATACTTTTACTTTCTATTTCTTTTTTTGTACTATGCAAGCCTGCTCTCAAGCTCTCCTTTGAGTATATAAACCCTTCAATGGGTTCTCTGTACTCTAGCTTAGTTCTCCCTTGTATTCTCCTAAATACATTTCCTCTTTGTGCTAGCTCCCAGAAGCTCTCTTTCATCTGGTCTTCTAATTAACCAGTCTTTATCCTACTGTTGAGTGGACACTATCTTGAATTACCTCAAACCCTTAACTCAAGGGTATCTTGGCAACTTGGTTCTTGCTCCACAAGGGCTGCACTCCTATCTACCCAGTTGAAGTATAACATCAACAAGATAATAATCCCAAGCATATCTGCAAAAAAGTCAAGGAGTGGCTAGAGGAGCAGGAATTCAAGACTATGGTTTGGCCTGCATAGTCTCCTGACCTGAATCCTATTAAACATCTCTGGGGTTGGCTGAAAAGAAGGCTTGCAAAGCATGAAACCCTCCAAATGGAATTCATAAATTATGGGGAAAGTTGATGTAGAATGGGATAGAATACCAGTTAAGGAATGCAGAAAATGGATTGAGAGCATGCCTAAGAGTGTTCAGGCAATGCTTGAATAAAAAGGGGGTTATACCAAGTACTGAAAATGTCCAAATATCTTATTTGATTCAAAAGCTCAAAAACTCTTTGTGTGATATTACTAATTTGAATCGATCATATCTCTATAGTGTGTGAACCAAATCACATGATATAGGGAACAATTTTATAGCAAAGAGTATGTACTATTCATAACTCCACCAAAGCTAATTGAAATTCCCACACTATCTGGCAATATATTTTACACATTGCAGTTTATATCAATATGGAAAAAGTTTTTAAGGTTGCTGTATATAGTCATCCACCATATGTATTTTGATCTGTTCACTTCTAGACTATGTATAGAAGTTCTCCAATCCTGCTCCAAACCATTAGGACTCTTTCTGATATTTCTCCACTATTCCTATATTCAGATCTCTTTCTAGTTCTCTGAATCACTCCTGGCACTCCCAGTGCACTCCCCACTTGATCTTCAGCTTTTTCTAACCATCCCTGACTTACTCCTGTCACTGCCTCATCAACAGTCACAGAATTCCACCAAGATCATTGATTGATCATTAAACCTCCTCCTTATCTTCTTATTGTCTTCTATCTGATAAAGAGCTTCTTACTATGCATCTGTCTTATTAGACAATGCTTGCCTTTGCCCCTGGACATCTCCTTATGGTGCTCCATGCACTTTTCTATGCTTATCTCTCCTATAAACATTAGTTTTATCTTATGGCACTCTAAATCTTCAACAAATCTTATTCTTATCACATCTGATCCTTATCAAATGTTCTTCCAGACCTTTATACATCTTGATGATGCCTTTCTAGTCATATATCTGCGCTTGATCCAACAGCAAGTCTTCTCCTAGATGCATCACACCTTCTGGATGTTTCTCATCTTAATCTCCTTTTTTCTTGCTCTATCTGTTTTTCTTTGATTTCTTGTATCACAGATATTCTCCTTTGTCCTTTAATCTCCCTATTATCCCCTATATGGGTGTATTTATAGCTGAGTTTCCTTTCTCAGTCTTTCTCCTTGATTATTACTTTTCTCTATGTCTGCCTCATGGCTGTATATTTAGATCTTTTTTTTATCTTGCTTTCTTGTTCTGATCTCTGCATTTCCCTTTATCCTGATCTTCCATCTAACTTACCTTTATACTATTCTTGATGTCTCTGACTCATTTCTTATCTGAACACTTTCTTTCTTGAATCTCTCTGTAGTATATAAACCCTAGACACTTATCCATATATCTTAGCTTGATTCTTTCTTACCCTTATCCTTAATAGATCCTTATCCAATTTTCTTTGATCCATTATCTGAGGCTTAACCTTCAGCCTTTGGTCTTTTGCTCCTTGAGATTGTTTCTGATATCTTTTATATCCTAGTTATCCTGGTATAGCAATATGTTGTGCATATCTGATGAGTTCTTCATTAAACTCCATTTCTTTATTCTCAGATCCCATTCATGCATGTATGCTGATGGTGTTATGGTACAAGAAGAGCTGCCTTTATGGCTATATTCATACGTCAACACGACAAGTGGCCTCGATGGCCTTATTTTTCATTTTTAGACTTGTCTTGCCTGGTTGCAAGATCTTATCTTATCTAATCTTATCAAGGGCGCTTGTGTCAGCGCTTATCTAAACAATCTTATCTTATCGGGGGATCTTATCTTATCCGATCCGAAGATCTTATTTTATCTCCCCTATCTATCTTATAAAGGATCACTGGATGGTCACATGACCAGGGACAAGCCCTGTACTCTATTTATGCAAGTTACTTCAGTCACAGAATGGCTGTTCCTCAAAGGGTCTAGGCTTGCCTGACCAAGTTCTCATGGCATGGCTGTGCCTTGCCTCATGTCTTATATATTCTCTAGAGTCACAACATGATCCGGGATCTTGTTCCCTGACTCAGGGTCTCTATCTATGAGTCACAATGACTCACCCTCTTTATGAGTCACAAGGACTCACTTCTATCTATGCCTCATGGTTGCAGCATGCTGCCACACCATATAGGTTCCTCATGGTATTTATTCTAGAAGCATGGGATTCCCTTCCATTGCAAGGCTGTACATGAAAACATGCAGCAGCAGCATGGATCAAGGGTCCTATTTAATATTTAATTTCTAGATCTTATTTATCTCAAGATCTGCCACACTGGAATGTGGTTTCCTCATGACCATAGCCTTGAAGGCTATAACCTATCTATTAGATGTGCATGCTAGCCTCATGCACTAAGACGCTTCTTATTTGTTATGACAACATGCTTTGACAGCATGGTATGCTTCTTACGACATTTACGACTTATATCTATT
>JBBPKM010000040.1:0-17760 GCA_038089255.1 Austroboletus rostrupii
GGCCTGGGAATACGATCAGGCTCCTGAATGGAAGAAGCTCCGAGCGGGCCTTTCCAGCGCGATCCTCTCAGAGAAACCCAACGTTAAGTGGGACGACGTTGCCGGCCTCGAAGGCGCCAAGGCCTCTTTGAAGGAGGCCGTCATTCTTCCTATCAAGTTCCCCCACCTGTTCACTGGGAAGCGCACACCGTGGAAAGGCATTCTCTTGTATGGACCACCGGGAACGGGCAAGTCGTATCTCGCAAAAGCGGTCGCGACGGAAGCCAAGAGCACGTTCTTCAGCGTGAGCTCGAGTGACCTCGTCAGCAAGTGGCAAGGAGACTCTGAAAGGCGAGTCAAATCCAAGTGCACCCTTCGTTCCTCTTTGACCCTCTCAACCTTCTTAGACTCGTCAAGAACTTGTTCGAGATGGCACGCGAAAACAAACCGGCCATCATTTTCATCGATGAAGTCGATTCACTTGCTGGTACACGTAACGAGTCTGAATCTGAGGGATCGAGACGCATCAAGACCGAGTTCCTAGTCCAAATGAATGGTGTCGGTCACGACGACACCGGCGTCCTCGTGCTAGGCGCCACGAATATACCGTGGCAACTCGACCCTGCCATCAAGCGTCGTTTCGAGAAGCGAATATATATTCCACTCCCTGGTCTCGAGGCGCGCAAACGCATGTTTGAAATTCATGTTGGTTCGACGCCATGTCAACTAGAGGCACGAGATTATCGTACCCTGGCGGAACGCACGGAAGGGTAATGTTTTCTTCATTTGGCCCCCTCTGAAGGAGTGGCTTAATCGGTGCTCCAGGTTCTCTGGTTCTGATATCTCGATACTGGTCCGCGATGCACTGATGCAACCAGTACGCAAGGTCATATCTGCTACTCACTTCAAAGCTGCACCCCCATCATCCGCATCAGCCAAAGCCAAGTGGACGCCCTGCTCGCCCGGTGATCCGGAGGCTGTGGAGAAGTCATGGTCCGAAATAGAATCAGACGAGCTAGTCGAACCACCGCTCAAGCTTCAAGACTTTATCAAAAGTCTGGAAAGCACCCGACCGACCGTTACAGAGGGGGACATTAAGCGGCATGAGGAATGGACAAAAGAAAGTGGTGAGCATAACACTCTCCGTTTTGTTGTATGGCCCCTTACCCTTCAAAAATAGGTAATGATGGTGCATGACCAGAACCCCCGACCCATGTGTCATTGTGAGACTTTTTATAATCTATACCGTTGTTTTACTTGTTGGGAATACCATTGTTCGTGCGTCAAGTTCCTGTCATTCAATTCCATACGAAGGATAGTAATATTTGTTGACCGGACGTTAAGACTATGATAGGCATGCAATGGGAAAACAAACGCCGTTGTAGGATAACAATTCTAGAGTCGACTAAAGCAGATGACTTGTGCATCTACTTGACAGGGAAGTACACGAATCACGACGCGTTCAACTGACTTTGTGCCTGCTGCATGGCATGCGCATGTACATGCGTCGGCTTATCGACTGCATGACACACTTGAATATCTCGTATCCAAGGATGCTCCATAACCTGCTCGATGGAGATTCGATGCGATGGATCTGGCTCTAGCATCTTGCGAATTAGGCTCCTACAAGCCCGAGGGCTCAAGTTATTGATGGTCGGTGGGTAAACAGGATCTTTCTCTTTCTCCTTGATAGGATTTGCACATGCTGTAGCGTAAGCGGCATAAAGGTTGTCGGTCATCTGGGCGACACGCCAGGGCATCTCTGAGAAATGCAAGCAATAGTAAACGATAGCGCAAGCCCAAATGTCGACGAGGCGGGCATCGTAGGCTATGTGAGTTAAGCCTAAATCAGGCTACCCTCGAATGAGAGCAGCTGGCCGCTTACGTTTGCCTAGGAATTGCTCAGGGGCAATGTAAGGTTCACTACCACAAAGACCAGTCGACATGTGAACTGTCTTCTCCCAAGGCAGACGATATACGGTTGATGCACCGTAGTCCCCAATCTGGGGCCAAAAGTGAAAAGCACGATTGTACGCATATCACGACCACGAACCTTGAGATGGCCTTTCGTGTCGAAGAATAAATTTTCTGGTTTGATGTCGCGGTGAGCTACACCCTGAGTATGTAAATAGGATACGCCAGTAAGGATCTGCTTGAAGCAACATTCCACCTCGCTGGGGGACATGCCACCCTTCTTGATGGTGGCGTAGAGATCACCACCTGGACAAAACTCCATCACCTCGCACCAATGTTGGCTCTCATCCTGAACGAGATCGACGGTCTCCACAATGTTGACGTGGTGGAGGGTAGAGGAGATGCAGAATTCGGCAGTTAGCTTCTTGACGTACTCCTTCTCTGATTCATTCTTGCGCCTTTTCCGAAATTCCTTGAGGGAGATGAGGGGATGGGAACAAGGGGAGAACTGTTATGCGCACCTTGACAGCGTAGAGTTTTTCCTCGGATCGATCCCACTTGTGAGCAAGTCGGACGACAGAGGTAGCGCCTTTGCCGATCGCGAGCTTTTGGCAAACGCCGTACTTCTGTGAGAGACTTGCAGTACTCTCCCCGGCGACGGATCTCCGCTCACCGTCCGAATCGGACTTTCTGCTGCTGCCAGTGGACCTAGCTGAGGACTTGCGGCTGAGCTTCGGGGCGGAGGAGATGAGGTCCTTGATGCCGAACTTGGTGCCGCCGTCGGAGGGCGTCGTGGACGGTGCGCGGGGACGTGAGTTTGGCTTGGGAGAGGATGTGGCGTTGGACGGCGGGGGCTCGGGAGAGGAAGATTTGCCGGCGACACCTGCAGACATGCTCGGGGCGCGACTGGGCGCCTGGCTTGGTGGACGTGTGGAAGGGCGGGGCGACGGCTGCAGCGATGTGACGAGGAGCTGGGGAAGAAACAGAACAATATTCAAATAGTAACTCCGGAGCGCTGTACGGGATGACTAAGCGACTGTCACGCCTCGTGTGTGTGAGGCTAACGAAACCAGCAGGGACGTCCATTACAGCATGGCCCAGGGCGAGCGCGCCGTGATATCGAGTCTCGCTATGTACTCTATACTTATTCATCAGCATGATTGCGTGCCTTCCAACTAGTCTACGGGGCTTTATGGTATAGTTCCCTTCTTTTGCGGATCACGAACCTGGCGAATAAATCAACACGCCGCCACTGTGGAGCCCGTCGCTATCGACGAGCACATAAAATTACACCGACGAATCGCAAATTAGCCTTCTTGACAGCCCCAAGGCATGCAGGTAAAACCACCGAACACGGCGGGCAAGGATTACCTCAGCACAGCACCGCCTCAACTGTACAGTTTTACTCGGTGGCTTGATTACGTAACAAGCCACCATCCTATGCCAGCCTGGCTCCCTCTCGACGAATCCCCCACCGACACCTTCAAGATCAAGGTAGCTTTTGCTGCATCCCCTCGTCGTCTGGCTCACCTTTTCCCTAGACATTGCCATGGTCAACCTACGCTCTCAAAAGCGGCTCGCCGCAGCCGTCGCTGGTGTCGGCAAGCGCAAAATCTGGCTTGATCCTGCCGAACAGGCCGAGATCGCCAACGCCAACTCTCGCTCCCACGTGAAGAAACTCATCAAAGAGGGCCGCGTCATCGTCAAGCCCACCATCATTCACTCCCGTGCTCGCACACGCGACCTCCTTGCCGCAAAGCGCAAAGGTCGTCACACCGGTCCCGGTAAACGAAAGGGTACTGCCGAGGCTCGTCTGCCGACCAAGGTTCAATGGATACGGAGACAGCGGGTCTTGAGGCGGTTACTGAGAAAGTACAGAGAGGCGGGCAAGATCGATAAACACCTGTGCGTCTGTCTTCTTCAAGACGCACCCCTCGGATCTCACGCATCACCTATTTCCCCAGCTACCACTCTCTTTATCAGAAATCAAAGGGTAATGTGTTCAAGAATAAGCGTGTCCTCATGGAATACATCCACAAAGCAAAGGCTGAGAAGAACCGCACAAAAGTCCTCACGGATCAGATGGAGGCTCGTCGTGCCAAGAACAAGGTCGGTTTCTATCACCACAATTTATTATTTCGGCCAACCACGCAATCCCAAGGCTATTCGAGAACGCCGTGCAGAGCGTCTGGCACAGAAGCGTCAGGAAATTCTTGCTGTGGAACAGGAGACAGCTCAGGAATGAACAACGTCTTCCTTCCGTTGTATCTTTTATGCCATGCATCTCACGTTTTACGGTTATCATACAACATGCATGCACGTTCTGTTTCCTTCCGAAAACACTCAACACATGATAGTCGAGTTCACAATAGGACATGCGCCAGGCTCATACACATGTCTTTGACCCGTCTCTCCTTCGCAACAGTCTCTACCATCTCCCGTGTGATGCCAATTTCCTCTCCTGAGCCGTCGCCATCCAGCTGCACATGTGAAAGAAGCCCACATTCGTTCAGAGCAAATGCAGCATCCTCAACCCGCAAGTTGGTGGCAAGCGCAATTTCAGTGAGTGTGCATTGAACTATAACGTGGGATGTTGCGCTTCCGTCAGGATTTGAAACTGTTTCAATCTGTCGAAGCGCACTGATCGCTTCTGTCCACAATATGAGGATTGTAAAGGCAAGAGGAACAAATGGATGCAGACCATCAAAATGGCTGGGTGTCGTTCCGACGTCCACAATCTCACCATCCCATCCTTTCGGTCGCTTTCTACGAATCGCATTTTCTTCGTTTGCTTGAAGTTGTGAAACATCGGCCATCCATTGGTCCGTAGTCACTTGAGCATACTCGGGAGGCAGCACTGTTAGCAAACGTCTGGCACCAGTGATCAGACAATAAAGTCACCCAGGTAGCTGCGAAATACTCACCGGAAGAAACGTATGAGGGTTGAAACCCAATATGTGAGATAACTGCGAAGCCCTAAATCTGACAGGGGTCGTTCTGGGGTGCCGACCCTTCCGGTTCTACGAGATAATTCATAGCCTAATGGTCCTCAAAAACCGAAAACAATGGAAGGGATGGAAAGCCATTTACTAAATTCTATCATGAGCATTCCATACCCTTTGCGCTGATATGGAGGCAAGACAATTATGCACGCGAGATTGTAGTCGTCGTAAGAGTATTTCTCCTAGCATTTGTCAGCTGAGGTACGAATGGACCATTCATTGAAATGTGATGACCTTAGAGAAAAACCCTAATATGTGGTCACGTTGCGAGTCCGCATCTGTCAGTATATAAAAGAAGACTGAAAGCACTGAGAAAATGCGCGAGATATAACCATAATATTCTTACAGTTATCGCAATCAAAGAATAGAGTCTTCACATCGATGAAAAGCTTCCCAAAAAGTGATAGATTCTGGCAATAGAGCTGTGTAAAAAAAAACATGAGGTAAATGCAAGTGATAGCCGAAACGCTGAACCGACTTACTTTTTCCTTAGCTCCGTCCACTTCCCAGATAGTGTGAGCACCTCGTTGGTAAACTTTTCTTCCAGGTGGGTGTCTACGGTCACATTTTTTCTAAGGCACATCAGCTTCGTACAGCCCTGAAAATAGAAACGACGTGTGCTCACAGCATGCAGTTCCCATACTGACCCCTCTGCCATGTACTTGAAACATCGCTCACAGACCCATAAAACAGACACTTCACCGGCCGAGCTAGGTCGCGCAAGGCCACCAGAGAGAAGGTCTGAAGTAACGACCGTACGAGCGCTTATTGAGGACAGGCACTTTAAGAGTTCGAGTAAATGATCTACCTTGGGGATTGTTCTCCTCCGCATCCGAGTCCATTAACGGATACGGAGAGAAGTACCTACAAGCGAAGGATGTCAACAGAACAACATTTCGGACATATGAACACGCACCACGTTTTGATCTGCCACTGACCAAAGTTGACCTTGTCAAAGTTTCTCTGTGCGGTCATCCGTTTGAAGTGTTGAACTTCAAAGTCTTCCTCCGCTGGCATGGTGTCTTGGAATGGCGTCGGGGTCGATAAGTCTACCGGTTGAGGCATCGTCTCCAACGAACTTGCACGTGTAGAACTGGTCGTTGAACCAAGGCGACTTGTAGTTCCCTCCCTTTTTCGTTTCCTGTTGTTCGTTCCGGACGGCAGGGCGTCAGAATCGAGTTCCACGCGGTGTAGCTCAGACCCGGGTATCCACTCATCTAGCCGTTTGTCAGAGCCTTCGTAGTGAACATATGCGTGGTCGTCGGAACTACGATGTTGGAGAACTTTGACGAACTCTGTTGCGAACACACTCGTGAATTCTACCCGATGGTTTGAACAATAACGACGCACGATCAATGCCGTTCTTTCTCACCAAGAAAGTCTCGCTGTCTGACTCTGGGTGCATTGTTTCAGCACGCCTGCAGTAGTAGTTTATGAAAGCTAAAAAAAATTTGCAGCAGCCTAGCAAATTGACCCTGCGGCAAGTTGTTCAACGGCAAATACAATGTGGTCATTTGTACGATGTCTGAGTTGCCACTAAATTTTGTGTGCTCAATCCAAATCGTTTGTCGTCGTCACAATGAAAGCCTATCTAAGCCGCCTTCCCAGGTATCTCTAAGTTGCGACCCACGTCTATCAGACCCAAGTTCACAGGCAGGCGGGTATTTACCTGGCACTGCTACTAGGTATTCCGAGGGGCTCCGAGAGAATTTCGCTAATACTCCGTGACCCTTGCATGACAGGTGCGCAGCCCGCATGACTTCCGAAACGTGGCAGTGTTTCCGGATTTCCCTGCTCGAGTACACGAATGTTACAACTTCCCCAGCTGTGCACCTTTTTCGCTTCTTCCACCATCAAGTACCTTTGCTCACGCTTCACAGGCTCCCAATCGTCGCCTTCCGTGCTGTAGTTGCTCCTGATCAGTGCGCTTTGCTCCAATCACCCACGACGACCGTTGTAACTCGAATCGGATAGGCAGCCATAATTTCGTAGCGAATGATGATTCCCATCATCATCGGCGGTTAGTTCTCAACAACCTGAGGTCAAAATTCATCTAAATTCACCATAGCGCTGATGGCTCTCTTCGTTTTCTTGTGTAGCTTGTTTGGCTGGCTACGACGGGCCGCTAATCGGGCAACGCCCCCGCCTCAGGCCTGCGATGGGACATTAAGATCGGCAGCTAATGTACGGGAACCGTGTGGACCGGGTGCACCAATGTATGGTTATCATGCACCCTATCAAGCTGCTCCCTCTCCCCAGCTCTTCGCGCAAGCACCTCAATGCCCTTCTCGCGGATATGACTCTTCCCAAAGACATTCGCGGTTGCAGAGGGAGTCTTATCCGACTATTCGCTACACGCTAGACCCGAATGTACTAGCATCTCCGCCGTTGAGAAGTGCGGCCTCAAGTTCTCTATCGCGATCTATATCGACATTTGATTTTTCTCCGCCCATTGTCTCGCCGTCCGAAGATAGGGAGGATAGGGAGGAGGCTATCGTAACGCCACTTCCACCCCCATCTTCCCCACCTTTGCCCCCGTCTTCTCAGCCCCTGCAACCGTCCCCGTCCGCCTCTCCCCCACCTGCGTCGCCACTCCTCACACAGCATCATAACACAGGACTGCCAGGACCGCCTCTCCGCCCCGCGAATCGAAATCCTTTCATCACAAACTTACCACCATCCACTCCCACGTCTTCTCGGAACCCTTTTATCGCGATTCACACACCAGCATCACCGCCACCACCCCACTCGCCACCCGGCGGCACACGGGGTCTCAGTGTGCCACATCCACTGGCGGCTATGAATACCGGTGCCTCGAGCAACATTATTGACGAACCTCCTCCTGCTTACACCCCCATCTGATATTTTCTTTCCCCTTTTTCGTGTTCTTCTCTTCCTAGTATTTATTTGTCCACGCTGTGCCTGTAAAGGTTGCTTACGTGATTTTCGTTCAGCGAGAGAGGACATTTAGCTATTGACGGTTATGTATGGATCATAGGAGAATAACATGTGGCTTGTCCCTGACGCACACGTCTGGTTTTCGGACGCGGTGATGGTCGCTTTTAGGTCCACGTTGGTTCCGAGACATCGCATCGTACATGGACAAGCTCAAGGGCGGAAAGGATGTTATTCCTTCTGCTAGGTGCCACGGCCGCGGTGGCGCATTCCGCCGTCGTTTACAATGAGGCTTGCCAAACGGGAGCTATAGGTGTTGTTAACATGGCCCGAGTCTCCCTTTGTGTCCCATGCCGTGCCAAGTTTTCATATCTGTATTTACTATGAATGACAGTAAATTCGTAAACTTCGTCTGATTGGGTGCAATATGATCAGTGGTGTTGTCAGGACTAATCCGTGAAGGAACCGCCACGATGTCGGCCCAGTCCGAGTCTTCGGACGTGTTGCGTGCACACATATTTCAGCGGCTTCATCCGCATGCTTATCTCGAACGCTTCCTCGCAGAGGGCGTCAGACCCGACGGACGCGAGCCTTGCGAATGGCGGGACGTATTCGTCAACCTCGGTGCGCATTGCACCCACTTGATTGCAGCCCCCGCTGACCCCCACAGGATCCATATCCACTGCCGAAGGATCAGCGCTCGTACGGATGGGCAAGACCATCGTTGTGTGCGGCCTCAAGGCCGAAATCGCAGAGCCAGAGCTGGACGCGCCCGATGCTGGATTCATCGGTACGTCTTCTCTCTCGAGAGTGCTGTGTGGTCCAACCCGTCGTCATTTCCCAGTCCCCAATGTCGACCTCCCTGCGATGTGCTCGCCCAAGTTCAAGCCAGGCCCACCTTCGGAAGAAGCACAAGTATTGTCCGAGAGACTCAACGACGCGTTCATCCGGTTCGTCTCGTCATCGGTGCCCCCCCCCTGCATAGCTAATCGACGGTTCGGACGTCTAGATCAAACGTCTTACCACCCAGCACGCTCTGTATATCGCCTGGCCGGGCGGTATGGTGCCTGTACGTCGACGCGACCTGCCTCAACTATGACGGCAATGTATTCGACGCCACGCTCATCGCGATGATGGCCGCTTTGGAAAATAGTACGTAGTGCCCCTCTCTCATGACCGTGCTGGGCAATCGTTTCATGCCATCATGACTAGCGACACTTCCCCAGGCAACGTTTGACCCAGACACATCCATGACGACGTGCAATCGTACCCTGCGCGTCCCACTCTGTCTCAACAAAAACCGCAGGGTAGTCGGTCTTGGCTTTGGCTGTGTCGGTGGCAGGTCAGTCGCCCTCCTTAGTCTGCCGCGTTCAGAACGGACTGACATACACGTCGCAGCACGCCCACCCTTCTAGTGGACCCAACATCGTTTGAAGAGCCTTTGCTCACCTCGACGATCAGCGTTGTCGTCAACGTAGAGGGAGGCATCGTCAGCATCGAGCGGGAAACAATAGGCGAGAACGACGGTGGTGAAGGAGAGATATTGGCCTCTCAGGGTGTGGGATCGTTGGACAAGTGCGTGCTCATGGCCAAAGAACGAGCGGTTGTCTTGCACAAGCTTTTCGAATGAACCGGCTCTCTACGAGGTGTTTATTCGGGCGTCAGGGTCTCACGTTTGGCATACTGAGTTCAGATGCGATGATGGTCACTTTTAGGCTCCTCGGTTGGATAAATGCCGTTGGTTCCGAGACATTGCGCACAGACAAGTTCAAGGGCGGAAATGATGTTATTCGCTCTAGCAGGTGCCACGCCCGCTATTCAAAGGCTGTGATCTAAATCCAAACTGCCAGAATTTGGGGGAGAAGCAAGGGACGAGAAAGCTGTTGGACCGACAGGCGGCAAAATGCCGTCAGCGTCTGCACAAATAACCTCGTGTTTCCCAAGGTTGTGAATGTGGACGCAGCTTGCGTCCTGTCCTTGCAGAGTCTTCTGTCAGTGGTGGGGCCTTATGTCGCTTTGCAAGCGCCTCTAATCGTGTCGAGGTGACTTGTGGGCTCTCTCCTCACGCCAAGTCTTGTAGCCCGGTCACCACGGATCTTGAATCGGGTCTGTCGGAAAGATGCGAAACCTTGACCTGACCTTATTTGCGAGATCTTCATCTTTGGGCGCGCTGTGGGATACGCAAACGTATGTGTGACGTACGGGCGTCTTTTGAAGATCTCACCTGTCCAGGGGCATGTTTAGCGTGTACCCCAGGGAAAGAGAGACGGTAGACTCACCCCGTTGTGGTCCACATGTTGAGTCTGTGTAATCGAATATCAAGGTCAAGTTCGCGGTGGTCAGAGCATAAGATATGCTGGGTATGTACTATAGTCGGCGCATGATCCAGGCAATCTCTAGGCTTCCGAGCACACCCCCACAATCATGTCACTTTCCTGACCGGACGAGAGTGGCAGCATTGAATAACAGCATTCCGAGACCGTGATGTGAACTTTCGGCGATCCGTTCCTCTCAGGAGACTCTTTCGTGCTCCTCTAGGCTCAATGGTGACATGCAAGATACCAGGGTGACAACCGATTTATGTCAGGCTGTGAGGCAGTTACTACTTGCTGTCCGTGTAGGTAGAGCATACGCCATGGAAACATGGAACTCGTAAGACATGTCTGATCCATCATTGTAATGTCCATCATTGAAATGCAATGCAGAACTCCGAAACCATTGAACGTGCCAAGTTCAGGAATAAAATTTCGCCAGCTTACTTTCACCCAAGAACACGGCGACGGGCTCACATTGCCAACAAGTGATGTCAATCGATAAGGAAAGTATTGACATTCTTCTTCTGATGAGTGACGTTGGCCACATATAACCTGAACAGACAGAGGAAGATGCCGTTACTATTAGAACGCTTTTATCCCGAAAATCCAGTTTAGGAGCCGTGGCGTAGGTCTGTAAGCCTCGGGAACGAACTCTGATCCAAGCAAACCTATCCTTGCCCACAAGTCCACAACGAATTGTCCCCACAGGAGGAGCCAAAGGCACATCCATAGCCACCCAACGAACCCGCCGACGCGCTTCCCGGTGATCCGCTTCCAAGCCTGTTCCATGACTATCCCAATGCCTTGCATGAGGAAGAACCCTACCACCGAAAGCGTGTCTGAGCCACGATCCATTCCTCGTACACCGACGTCGTGCAAAGCGCCTGAAACAGCGAATGCGCCCATGATAGCCCCGACCTGCCCAAAATATTTCCCAGCGAGTTTACCCCCCACCGCCATAAAATATTCTCGAAATAGCTGATGCCACCGTCGCCCCCACAGACTAGACAAAGAAGTCGACAGCCAAGGAGCGTCGAAGAGCGGAGGCCACTGCGAAGGGTGTTGCCAGAACAAGATTGTGTACAGAGCCGCATGCAGTTGGTAAACCCCTTCGATCATGATGTACGCGCTGCTCCCCGCAAGGAATGTAATGAAGGCCGATTTCATGTACCGTTCCGGGGGATTCAACGACAGGTCAAAGATAGTGCCGCCACTTGACGTTCCAAAAGTGCTGGGTCCCAAGGAACGGGTGTATCCAGTCAAGGCATCAAATACGAGAAACCAGAAGACGGATCGACCGAGCGAAAGCAAGGAAAACACTAGTCGAGATTCCACTTGAAAATAGGGTGTTGGTACTCGTATCTTTTGAGGACCATCCCATCCTATGCATCTGAGGTTCATGACGAGATCCCAGGCATTCCATATTGCAGAATAGACTGAGACGCTATGCTTGGTAGGTGCATGATCGTTGGCTGCGCCATTCATAGGTCTGATAACTGGAATCCTAGTGTAACATTGCGGTGCAATTGCCCATGTCACGCTCCGCATTGCAAAAGTAAACATGCCTAGCTGGATCAGAGTCTAAAATGATATGATCCCCGCCACAAAAAGGTTTAATACTCACCGCCAACCCCTGGTTGAGGTACGCGTAACATGGACGATTGAACGAAAAATCCATGGTCATGTTGGCCCGTAGTGTCGTCCAAAGTACTACGGGAAGGAGAGAGAGTCGGTAGAGACGCGTCTGAGGCAATTGGGCCAGGATAGCCATGACATAGAGACTGAGAAAAGCCGGTACAAACGTTGTGGCAAAGGTATATGGCGTGACGACCGCCCGCTCATAACCGAACGCATTTTGAAGAACGTCTGGCAGCCTCCTGCGAAAAGACTGAGTTCGAGCGGTTGATAAAAACAGATAATAATAACCAAATCATGTGAATGAAATAGTGAATTTCGATTGCAGGTTGACGAGCTGTTGAACTGTGCGCGAACGATGTAGTAAACGCGCTTGCGACGCAAATAGTAGTAGTGATGTATTACCAAATACGGAAACCGCCGAAGTAACCGGCCCTCGACGATGTGCGCTTTTGGCACGCCTGTATGAACATTGTTTACAGGTGGCAAATCACCACTTCAGACTGCTTTCAAACGCTGATCCATTTGTCCCAGTCGCACTAGCATAACTCGTGATCGAACCCCGGCTATCAGAAATTTAGAACTTGGGAGCTATGTTGTAGAGTTCGTCCAAGTTGTTTAAGCGCCAGTCGTCGAGGGGATCTTCCTGGGAATTCTGCGTAAGAATTATCCGGGCCGGAATCGTCTTATCGACTGGCATCCAAGGGCCAAGTTTGAAACTGCACCGTCGTGCCAGTACGTTCCGCAAGGCCTCAAGCATCGTGCAATGATGAATGAATGCATCACGAGCTTGTCTGCGGTTCGTTGGCAAGCCAGAAGAACTTCAAAGACCTTGGTCTATGTCCTACTGCCTGCTATCATTGTCCAATCGTTGGCACTCTATTCTGTCTACAGTGCTCTTAGGCGGGGCCGAGCTAAAGTACTGAACGGAAAGAAAGGGAGCAATGGTATCGGACCAACACAAAATACCAATCCTAACAAAGATCGCGAACAAGGGGGTATGTCGAATGTGGCATGAGAAAGTTGAGGAACTAATGATCAATTGCTAAATATCACAGACTGGATTCCTCAGGCTTTTGAGTACCCAGAGATAACACCTTGTCCACACCCGATAAAAGACATGAAACCCGTCCCGTATCGTCCCTTTAGATGGGGCGAGTACCAGTGAGCCCTTTCTATGTACAATTTCCCCTTAAACACAACCCGTACGATAAGCCCGCATACTGTTTGGCACTGAAATTTTCCTCGTTTCTTACATTCGATTTCATTCGTTTTCAGTGTAACGATGGGCATTCGCACCATGCCTTGGACCGAATGGATGGAGCTCGACGGGTCTTTCTTGTCTTATCAACGAATCCGCGCCTTGCGAATGAACCAATGCGGTAAAGCGGTCTTACGCGTCCTTCCCGCTCGCGAGGACCCATCTGTAAGGGTGGCGGGTGGAGCTGAGGCAGGTTCGTGTATTTGCTATATTTTGACACCTAACGCTAAGAGTTGCAGTGAAAGAGTTGCTTTACGAGCTCGCAGAGTATTTGCCTCGGCGGTATCCATCTTCGTTTCGTGTCTCACGCCCTTCAGAATCGGCCTCTGTGCCAACTATCGGAGGAATACCTTTGTCATGGAAAGGCGAAATCCCGATCAAAACGATCGAAGTCGTTGAGACTGGCGCAAAGTACAATCTCGATGTCCTCGAATCTATGGATGGAGTGGAAATGGGGGAGCAGGCATTTAAAATCATAAACGGCTTGTAAGCGGAGGCTACAACTGACCGGTCATCTTGCTAACTCGCGAGCAAGGGTACAAGATGACATTGCAGTAATGATAGAAGGTATAAACTCGGAAGATGGCCATTGCATGCACCGCTTACTGTTTTGCGCAAGGATCGGATGGGAAGTACTACTTTCAGGCCGGACTCATCTGTGTACCTGGTCCGTGCCTCATTTCGCAAGCTTTCTTCCTTGGTTCTAAAAGATCTGAACGATTACTTCTTTGTGCTTCTTCCAGGAGCTTGGCGGATGCGCGACAAGATCGGAATGCCCCTGGACGAAATACACATTGCTGCTAAAGTGCCTCGGTGTAAGATCGTCACTCCAAAGAAACTACAGACTTCTCAGTGATTTATTCATAGTCAAAGAGAAACTACAGGTCGGCATGAACCGCTTTTTCCAACGCCTACCTCTCGACAAGCCAGTGATCAGGAATAACTATGGAATACAGATCGTTCCACCCACAGCTCCGGAGAAGGAATCAGGCGCCGAGGAAACGCTGTCCGACATCGATCCTGAGGAACTCAGCTGGTCCGAAAGTATAAATGGCCCAGAAGACGACTATGTTCCAGGAAGCCGAAATCACGACAGAGTGGACGTCCCCTGGGTCTCTCCTGCAACTCTACGGCTAAGGAGCGAGAGGCAGACCCTGCGTCGGCTCCCCCGCACAGGTGCCATTGTTTTTGGGATACGTGTTTACCAGTTCAAGGTGGAAGAACTTGCGCAAGAACGGGGTGTCGCAGCGCGTCTGGCAAGCGCAGTCAGGAGCTGGCCGGAGGATGTTGCGGCTTACAAGGGGCGTACTCAGTACCGGGATGCCCTTCTCGCTTATCTGGACGAATGCGCAGAAAAGGACGGCGTCACCGGGCTGGTGGAAGGGATGCCTCCGTACCCATATTAGGTACCGTAACTGGTGCAGTAAATAAGTGATCCACGTTCACATCATACTGGAAGCACAGCAGAGATTGCTTGCTGGCTGCCAGGCGGTAAATGCTTCCGTACACCATCCTGTGCCCTTGAGGATGGCAAATGCAGTGGGCCCCTTGCAGATATATATATCATGGCAACCCATTATTGTATTCACGTTCTCTTCGCACATGCCCCAAAATATACGAAACAAGGAAAGCCGCCGGCTCTGGAGGAGTGCCCAAGTTCACCTCACTAGGTGTACAACGGCGCGCCAGGCCCAACAGCAGATCCATGCGACCGCCTCTCGAAGATCTATATACAGCACTCTCCCGGCCACCCCGAGCACACCTGCATCCATGCCCACAGCCACTCGCAGCCGACAGAGACCGGCGGGTCGTGGAAAAGCACGGGCTTCTTTACGAACGAAGCTACACCCCGTTGATCTCGCTGCCTGGGACGACGGCCGCTGGGCACGCCATGTCTTCTCGGACACACTCCCGGAGGAGGTCGACGAGCCATGGCCGTATCGGTTCGAGGTGAACACCGGTGCCTTTCACGGTGTGAGCTAACCTACAGAATCGTATAGAACGGGGACAGGGCTTGGATTCGCGCGTGCGACGGCGGGTGGTACCAAGGCAAGGTCGTCGGTCAGGCAAAGAAGGGCAAAACCCGCCGGTGGGTGAGGCTTTTTGCCTAGTGACGTCTTTTCCCTTTATTATGTAATAACTTGACCGCGATGGGGGGCAGCAGGCTCAGGATGACTCGGAGGGTCTCTGGTGGTGTATCCAATTCCACATCGGACGTATCGACGTTCGGAAATGGGCCGCACCGCTGAACGGAGATGTCAAACCGGACACAGAACACACCCGCCGAATGTTATTCGATGCCGGACGTCTCCTGGGCACAGACAGCGACAACTCCGAGTCAAAGGTCGGTCTTCAAACTCATCCAATCTGGTGGTTTGCTCACACCCCTGGAAAAGCACCGCGTGAAGCAGGAGCTGAATCGCATCGATGCTCCCAGTGGCTCAAAGCTTACGAGCGCCATGGTGAATTAGGTTTCGGGCAGAGCAGCACGCAGGCATTATTCTTCAGATTCCATTTGTACATCACCTGGTATCATTGCATTCCTCTTAGTAGTGGCACATTCCGGAGTAACACAATCTAGTTGACCGGAGCAATATTCGAAACATAATTTTAATTGGCAGTGCATGGCACCATTCTTGCTCTCTGTCAGAGTTCTGAGTGAGCTCTAGTGGACAACAACAGGGTATCATATTTGCGACGGACAAGGAAAGAGACCGTTTGGTGATGTACTTTTACACCCCATGGCATGAAAAAAATAAGCAACAACAAAAAAAAACAAATGCCTCTGTCCTCGTCACCACGCCATCATGACCACCCACACCCTATCGCTACCGCGTAATCCCCATCTTCAAAAACGCACCCACCACCTCGACATCATCGTACCGCCCCGGATTCTCCGACGTCTTCCTTGAATAAATATATTGCAGTGTGTTCCGGAAGTGGCGTTGGATCATCTCGGGTGAGGCAACGCCCTCGATACGTTGGGAAGGGTGAAGGTACGATGTCGAGGATGCTGGCGAGGTGATGGTATCGATGGATGAAGTAATGAGCTCCACAAGGGACACAATGAATTTGGGGGCAACCTGTCGTACAATATTGTGAATACGTGCAAGACAGGAGGAAAGACAGACTCACAGCAGGTGCCCCGCGATCAAAGTAATACAGATATCGATCGAGCGTGTCACAGTATATTTGTACGGTGACAATTTCTTCCGTCGCCGAATGTGCGATGCGAAGCGACTTCTGCAGACATTCGAGCACGCGTTTGCTGTCCTGGTGGGGATACTGAAAACACGTCAGACCACTTTTATCGACGTGACGAGCGCGACTCACGGCCATGGCGCCCTCGCCCTCCTCCTTTTCTTTCGCCCCTTCCTTGCGCTGACCCTCTGCTTCGCCTTCGGTCGCTTCAGGCGCAGCCTCTTGCCACCACAGATGGCTCGCCGCATGCACCGCCGTCGCCTGATGTGGCTTCTTTAACAGCTTGGCCCCATGCAACGCAGCTTTCGTGATCAACGTATCGTAGCCATCCACCTCAAACACACGTGCTCCTTGCAACGTTCCAATGATCAACGTGATCGCCGCTAGTTGCGCACGGCTCTCTGAAATCGAGTCTTCATACACAGAGAACGCCTGCACGTAGAAATCGTACGCAAGGTCTTCAAACCCGGTGCCACATTCGGAAGCGATTTGCGCGGCGAGGAGGAAAAGTCGAAGTGCGAGTGAAGGCGAATCCACTTGGGTTGCGAGGATGGACGTGCATTCGCGCACGAATTTGAGAATGGTAGTCACCTTGGCTTGCCAGTCCTCTTCCTCCTGTATGGGGTGTTTAGAATGTCCACTCTCAAACACGAGAAGCCATGCTCTTACCAAATGTTCGTGATTTTTGTACCGTCGACAGAGTTTGATGCTCGACGTGATGAGCGCCGGGAAGGTATAACGCATCCGTTCGCCTCCAGCCTCGAAGTGCCGACGTGCAGTTTGCAACAACTACATGTCTTGAGTCTCAATGTCTTCCATGACGCACGGGACCTACCTCAAACTGCACAGCCAAGGACTCTGCACGGAATAAATGGACCATTCTTGCTAGCCAACCCTGTTCCTCGGCCATATCCTCTTTCTCCACCGTATAAGGACCTTGTCTCCGCACCTCCTTCGCATCTTTGGCCACCGAACTACCAGGGACATTCGTCTGCTCTTTGATCAGCACATGACAGAGGTCCAAGACGCCATCCACGTCCCCCGGCGTCTCGATGACAGTCTCATTCTTGAGCACGCTCGTGACGACGCTATGTGCGATGGAACGCCGTGTGGAAAATAGTTGTTGACTGAGGAGCGGAACGTAGCGGGGAATAGCAAGCAAAGTAAGGACGGATTGGTACGAGTTGATCGGTGCTACTAGCAACGCTGCAAGATTGGCAGCCGTTTGAGGGGCATGCAGATCTGGACTAGAGTGAATGCGAGGGTTAACTGATTCGTACATGCGAGACAGAACGTACCTTTCGGCATACTCTTTGATCTTGCTGTGCGCAAATCCTAATATCTGGTCCACGTATTCTAGCCTGTCTGGATAACAGCTGAGCGATAGGTTAGTAAGCGAGACCAAGAGCGCTGTGACGTCCTGTATTGACAAGTCGGGTCGAGCCTACGACCAAAGGTGAGACACTATCCATCGTCGTTTCATTTGACGTACCTTGATAAGTTCCACCACTTGTTTCCAGAAAACTTCGAACAATTGGACGTCCTCTGGTACACCACG
>JBBPKM010000041.1:0-27221 GCA_038089255.1 Austroboletus rostrupii
AGTCCCTATAAACAACTGGTAGCCGGATGGCCCAACATGCAAGCACAAGCACTGCGAGCGTGGTCTCGGGCCGGTCTACCCGACTTACGAAGACTCTTTCAGACGGGGGGTCTGTATCCGTTCTGATTCGAGGCTCATCACCGCCAGAATCGTCATCCGACAAACTGGCTTCCTCCTCCAGGAGCACTGCAATTTCTGGCGCGAGCATTTCCTCTTGGTTCAAAGGGGCTTCACCAACAGTCGTTGTGTTTTCACATGACCCACTCCCACCCTTTCCGATCTCACCGAGCTCGCATTGATACTTGTCCTGGTCTCGAGCATAATGGAATGGTTCTGCGGGGGGTGGACTTGGAATTAGGTTAAGATGCAATACCCACAAGTCCCTGCAAAGCGTCTGTCTGACGTAGTGAATGAGTCGCTAATTCCCAAGAGCTAGCATACCTCAAACTCAGGAGGGAGATTCCAGAGCTTCACCAATGCCGCCACCTGTTTCCGAAGGAGTAGCTGGAGACATTGATAGTAATGGAAACGAGCTCTGTCACCATGGTAGACTGGATACCAGGGGTCAGTGTCCACATGCGAGTAGGCCAAGGCACATACGCTTGGAGTCCGCTCCCGTCCTTCCTCTCTTCTTTCTATTGGATTTAATAGTGCGTTTCCTCATTAAACGGGTGCCCACATCGTCCGCTTCTTCAGACTCATTGATGTAGTTCTGTTACGCATCATGTATACGTAGGAGAAATGTAATGAGACGTCCGATAGATTGGTCCAATTTCGACGAGTGTACTTACCTGAAGAACATGCCCCTCGCTGCAGGTGACCAAACCTACAGCATTCTTTCGCCACTTCCGGGATCCACACATTAAACACTTATTACGCGGTGCCATGATACAGCACGATACTCGTACAAGTTGAACGGATCAACAGTTTGTTGATAACGACAATGTTATGCCTCCGACAATCGATTAAATCGATTTAAAGTAAAAATGTCACGTGATCCACGTCTATCGTGGATGGCCGCGGCAGCTTGTTCGTGTCTGACCTCCTTGTTACAACTTTGAAGTGGCAAGATGAGGTTCCTCTTCGTTTCCCTACTATTGACCTTGGCGACAGTGGCGTTTGCGTGAGTTTTGCAGTTGGATTCCACGAGCAACTGACAAAACTGGACTAATACAACAGATGGACGAAAGTAAGTGTAATGGAGTTGACTGGAAGCTATGTCTGGAAGCATCTATTTTAGGAAGATCATGAAATTTTTGACATCGTCAATGCGCTGGAAGCAGCTGAAGGTCCGTCAGGCGCCGGCTCGAGCCTGAAGATGTTGCTATGATACTACACAGGCAAGGGAACGTCGTTTTACTCCTGGTTAGATGTTTCTCCAACGGCCACTCTTACGGAGATCAACAAGGCATACCGCAAAAAAAGTATACAACTTCAGTTAGTTGCATCTTTTCGCCAACTCGTAAATTAGCTGATACGTTGTAGTCCTGATAAAAATCCGGGCGTCAAGGGTATTCAAGAACGGTTTGCAAGGCTAAGCGTTGTTACCAATATCTTAAGGAGCACGGAGGGCCGTAAGCGGTTTGTGTGGTTATCCCCAGTCTAGAGCCGCGCAATTGATATCGGGTTAAGATATGACTTCTTCTACAAGAACGGTGTGCCAAAGTGGAGGGGCACTGGATATTATTATTCCAGGTTCCGGCCGGGGCTCATGGTAAGGGGAGCAATGACATTTGTTGAATTACGGCGACAAGCTTTTCAGACGGTTTTGGTCTTCTTGGTAATTTTGACAAGCGGGCTACAATATCTTGTACAGAAGATGAACTACGCAAGGGATATTGAAAAAGTGCGCCAAACGATGCGCGAGGCAAGGTTGGCGGCATGGGGGCCAAAGATGGTACCATCAGAGGGACGGCGAAAGGTGGGAACAATCCAAAAGTGGCGCTTCTGCGGAAGGTTTATAAGAATGACAGGTGAAAGTCAACCTTGGCGGTGGACCGCGGATGGACGAAGAGGGTAATGTCGTGCCTGGGCGGATGATTGACATGGTCGTCGATGGCAACGACACTTACCTTGTAAGTTGGTCGGCGCTACAAGAGGAAAATTTTAACGGATCTTTACACATTTTGACAGTGCGATGGGCCAACTATGCATTTGCTTGACGAGTCGTCGGTAATCCCCCCCACGATGTCGACGACATGGTTCGTATCTCTGGTGCGTAGGTTGATGCAGAAGAAACAAGAAGGCGTAGCGGAAGTGAGTGAAGAGGGGAACGGAACCGGAGAAGGCGATGCGGTGACGGCAGGGAAACATGTGCCGGCGAGTAAAGCTGGGGGGCGGCGACGGCGAGCGGTGAGAAAGCGATGAAGCGGGCCCGG
This sequence comes from Austroboletus rostrupii, assembly GCA_038089255.1. NCBI lineage: Eukaryota > Fungi > Basidiomycota > Agaricomycetes > Boletales > Boletaceae > Austroboletus > Austroboletus rostrupii. Next base: position 2,379 of record JBBPKM010000041.1, read on the forward strand.
GGAATTAGACTTTCTTTTCCTTTTTTTTTCTTTCTTCTTTTTCTCCCTCATTTTTTTTTCGATACCTGGATTATGGTTAATATTTTCCGTCGCGCTGATCCGGGTTATCGTATAGAGAAAAGGGAAACCGAGTTCCGAGTCTTATCGACCAATGAGAAATGGCGCGATCATCGCAAATAAGCGTCAACAGGGCTCATCGCCCGCTACTTTTAAGGGCGACCTTGATCCTGTTGTCCATCGTGCACTCTCTCAGATGTCTTCCTCTCAGTACACTTACCGCAACGATCTCCTTGCTCCCTACCTCTCCCTTCCACAGGGCGAAAAAATCCAGGCAGAGTGTACGCCTCTTCTTCAACTGTCCCTCCTTTGTTATTCAGATCTCCGCAGATGTCTGGATCGATGGTGACAGCGGCCTTCGTTCCAAGACTACGGTCAGCCTCTTTCATTCTTGTTCATACTCTCAACTTACGCGGCGCATAGACTGTCGCTAAGAAGGTCACTGATATTGGCCAACTTCGTGTCTGGGACTTTGATGGTTCCTCTACTAATCAAGCCCCCGGAAACGACTCTGATGTCTATCTTCGTCCCGCTGCAATCTTCAGAGATCCTTTCCGCGGCGGTGACAACATCCTAGTCCTTGCCGAGACGTACAACAACGATGGTACTCCTAACAAGACAAACCACCGCCACCACGCTGACAAGGTCATGGAACTTGCAAAGGATGCCGTGCCTTGGTTTGGTATCGAACAAGAGTACACCCTCTTTGATGCTGATGGCAACACTCCTTTCGGATGGCCAAAGGGTGGCTTCCCTGGTCCCCAGGGCCCCTACTACTGTGGTGCAGGTGCATACACACATCCTCATTAGTTTTTCATCACTTTTAATCATCTTTTTAGGCACTGGGAAGGTTTTTGCTCGTGATCTTATCGAAGCTCACTACCGTGCTTGCCTCTATGCTGGCGTGAATATTAGCGGCATCAATGCTGAGGTTATGCCCGCCCAGTGGGAGTTCCAGGTTGGTCCCTGTGAGGGCATTTCGATGGGTGATCACCTCTGGATTGCACGCTACCTCTTGGTTCGTATTGCCGAGCAATGGGGAGTCAAGGTCTCCTTCCACCCCAAGCCTCTCCAGGGCGATTGGAACGGCGCTGGTTGCCACACCAATTACAGCACTCTCGCCATGCGTGAGCCAGGAGGAAGGAAGCACATAGACGCGGCCATTGAAAAGCTCTCGAAGCGCCATGATGAACACATCGCCGTTTATGGTGAAGACAATGAACTTCGTCTCACCGGTCGCCACGAGACAGGCCACATAGGTGCCTTCAGTTCCGGCGTTGCCAACCGCGGTGCATCCATTCGTATTCCCAGGCATGTGGCTGCCCAAGGCTACGGTTACCTGGAGGATCGCCGCCCAGCCTCTAACATCGGTATGTTCTATCGCTTTTGAGTATTTGTGTCCCTGATCACGTCGACAGACCCTTACCGAGTCACAAGCATCATTGTGGAGACTACCTGCCTGGACAAGTGAAGGCAGTTACGTTTATGTACGAGATATACATGTGAAGGGGAAGTAGATGGCAATTCTATCGCGATACCAATGCATAGATGCTTGGTTATAAGATATTATGCCAAAAACCAGTGTGCATCAGTTGAATAAGCGTTCTGGTTTAGCTAAGCTGGACCTATATCATCTTGGTAATGAACCAGGACAAGAAACTCACCTTGCCCGAGTTCCTAAAACTCCTAACGAGCAACAACGTCCCCGTCTCAAAGGCAATGGCCGTAGCTAGTAAAGTGTTTGTCTCACTCCTTTTTGACCCCATTATTTGCTTCAACCCATGTCAGGTTCAAGGAGTGCAACACGCCGTCTCTCCTAGCCCAACTCGACAATGCTAAATTACAGGCGCTTGGTGTCGAGGACAAAGAATCTCGTAGGCTTATTCTCGTCGCTGTTCGCAAGGCTGGGTACACCAGACCCGTTCAAAACCCTGAGTTAGAGCATGGCAGTCTTGCACTTGAGCCCATGGCGGGGCTTAGTGTTGTAGTATGCGCCTCTTTCATGCGATCCGCGATTTCCCAGGTCATGTAGCTGATTCGCGTAGACCACGCCAAAGAAGCGCAAACGTGATTGTGGCTTGAACGAATTCCTTCCGGAAGCGCCTCCAGACGAAGGGTCAGGATATGGAAGTATGGATTTTAACGATGTCTTGGACGAGAAGGTTGGTATGAATGTCGTTTCTAGCAGAGTACTGACACGTACGGCAAGGTCCTAAAAGTTAAGCATACAGTGGTCAACCGAGCACCACTCATGACAGTGTGGGCAACCATCGTCGCGGAACGTCTCGGTTTCGAGAGGGAGGAAGCCTTGAGTATTGGTGGGTGTTGAGCAGCTTCGTCCATGTTTGATCAAGGCCAAACGTCTCTCTATTACTACAGGGTCTGTATATACAGAGATGAATGCGGTCTCCAAGGGTGTGTCTCTAGGGATCACGGAACAAAGCAGGAAAAACGAAATCGAGCCGATTTCGGGTGAGCAACAGCCGTATGTAGATTTGATGGGCAGACGGTGAGTTCGTAGTGCGTCTTGGTGTACATGCTGCAAGTTCTGACTGCGATCCTGACGCAGAATGTAAGTGCGATCGTGATCCGTCTCACTCAATCTCACCCCCGTATCTTCGTGTAGACCACTTTATCAGACCCAGTCGTCCAGATGGAGAGCACTCATTGGTGGCCGACCTGTAATTCCAAGTACCGCGTTCTCTTATATCTCTCGTGCCTTTCGACAGACCACACCTTTCGTGGTTGGTGCACTGCGCCTCTTGGCGGATAGTTATCCGCCCCAAGAACTTAATAAAGTCGGGTTTTCACTTTATGCCGAATTTAGGCCAACGGTAGATGGATGGGGGAAGAAGGGAGAGGTCCGATGCGAGCACATATTGTCTCTGAGAAAGAAGGGGCAAGATTCGTCTGGGATGCATCCACCCCAAGGGTCTGCGTTGGAAGCACCTGCACCGAAGAAATCACGAGTAAATGTTCCAGATAACTTCAAAACCCCCGCCCTCGATGACAATGAACGAATAAAGGAACATTGTCAGGCATCACACGACTAGTGTGCGAAAAGACGCTGAAAGAAGTTGCTGATTTCGAGTGCAGTTACACTACAACATGAGACTGTATTTACATCTACGCGACCAATCAAAATACCAGCAGCCGACTTACCTAGCGAATGGAACTAGAATCAGAGTTTCTTAATCACAGCTGCGGTGAACTCGGAAGTCGTTGCAGCACCTAAAGAGGTTGAGTCAATTGTCTCGGTTACACAGAATCCACTCACCTCCCATATCTGCAGTACGGACTTCGCCTGCATTGATCACATCAAATGTTGCACTGGCAATGCTGTTTGCAATCGAGTCAAGCCTGTGACACAACTTGTAAAACAGCCAATGGATAATTCGGACATCCTTACCCGAGATGCCGAAGCATCATAGTAGCGCTGAGAATCATTGCTGCTGGGTTTGCGCGGTTCGTTCCCATGATATCAGAAGCCACGTGTCTGCATCCAGGTTCGAAAAGTGCATAATCCTGAGGGTGCGTAAGATGATAAACCTTCAGTCGAAAGGGCATGCACAAACCGATCCTACGTTGCAACCGGGGACGATGCCGGGACCGCCAACAAGCGCTGCTCCGATGTTGGAGATAATTGCACCATACAAGTTTGGCATCACCATGACGTCGAATTGATTCGGCTTAGCAACAAGCTGCATAGAGCTGGAATTTTTTTAAAAAAAAGTCGGAACCTACGACATGTGTGGGAGACATACGTGTTGTCGATAATCATGTCGTTAGCTTCGATGCCTGCAGATTTGTATTCTTCTGCCACTCTTCGGAAGGTATTCAAGAATAGACCGTCACCCAACTTCATAATGTTCGCTTTGTGGATGCAAGTAACCTTCTGCAATATCCGGCGTGTTATGTTTGAGAACGGTACAGTGTATCATGAACACATGCCTTGCGGTCGTTTTTTAGGGCAAAGTCAAAGGCGAAACGAGAGATACGTTCTGCTTTGGCTCTAGTCATAACTTTAAGACTTTCGACGACACCGGGATAACTCTGGTGCTCCAAACCCGAATATTCACCCTCTGTGTTTTCACGTATGATGGCAAAATCCACGTTTGAGTGACGTGTGGGGAATCCGGGTAAGGACTTGCAGAGGACGACAGAAGCGTAGATGTCGAGTTGCTGACGCATGGCAACATTCCAGGAAATATGGCCGGACTGAGAGATGGGAGTGAAGAGAATGCCTGAGAAGGATCAGTTCTATGTTGATGAAAAAGTGAAATATGGGCAGAATTACCCTTTAAGCCAACACGGTTGCGTTTTAAACTCTCCATGGCCTGCTTGAAGAGGTCTTCGCCCGCCGAGGACATGCCAGAGACGTTATACTGCTCCCATTCAATGGGTGCGTTGACATAGTCGAAAATCTCCTTGACCGAATCGGTGATTTCGGCGCCAATACCGTCTCCAGGGATGAGCGTAACCTGAGGCGAGATACAGACGACGAACGGCTGGGAGAGTGCAGGATGCTTACGGTGTAGACGCCACCATATTTTGTCGGGGACTACAAACGGTGTGAGATGGACCATGAGGCAGTCGACGTGTGGCCTACTCTCTGCGTCACTCTTGGAAAACCGGCGGAGAGTGTGGTTGCAGCCCTCTTAGCGCAGTGTCAGCCGAGGCTTCCGGGTGCGCTAAAGACACGTACAGACTGCTGAGGAAGGGAGCGCGTCGCGGACGCGATGACGTTGCGGAACATAGTAGTGAAGAAGAAAGGATCAAGGGAAGAAACGGAACCAACGGGATGTGCCACGTGCTCACCTCTTTTCTCTCAGATACCCTTATGGTAGACACCGACGCCGTAGATCCATCCGAACTTCCCTACGTGGACCCTCCCCGGACGGCCTCTTACTACCTCGCTCTTTTGTGTGTCGTCCTCCCTGTTTGGCTCGTGACGCCCTTTTCGTGGTTGTTCGTTGTCTATACCCTCTATCATACTAGGTTACAGTACTATGGTTGGAATACTAGACTCTGCTTTGCAGTTGCCTTGTGCGAGGTTCGTACACTTCCATCTCACCACCACTTGCTCACCGCTTCTTCCAGGTTCTCTTTAGCATTTATCATCATGCCCTCGTTCGTTCTGTTTCAGGCCTTCCCCGCCCCGGCCCAGCGAACATGGCCGAGCTTCAGACCGGCTTCCAACGTGTGTTGAAAACTGGGCTTGCCGACCTCACCGCCGACGAAGAGTCCCTTGATGTCGAACGTCCAGGAAGCCCGGCCGAACATCTCGCTCAGCTGCATCCCACTGACCCTCGTGCTGTGGAGTTTCGCCAATACATGAGATCATGGTATTCAGTCACTTGGACTGGTTTTCCGTCGTTTTGACTGACCTCCTCTCAAGGTTTCGCAGGGCTACGTGGTCGTCTATCAGGAAGGAAGATTTATATTCATACCTTTACTGGGTGTTTTATAACAGCCCGCTTCCTACAATGCACCTGGTACCTGGTCATCGTCGAAGTGTTCTAGACAATGCTATCAGACAGATGGAAAATCGTGCTGGGATGACCATTCCAGACGGTCCCAGTTCCGGTGTATCGCCTATTAGGCTAACGATAGACAAGGTCAACGTCTCGTCGAGGCCTTTCCTCTGGTATGCAACAGTATTTGCGGCGAACTGGATGCTCAGAAGGTGGCTAGAACGAGTGCACGATGTACAATTTGGCTGTTATGAGGGTTTGGAGTAAGTTTTGCGCTGTGTATCGCTTCGATTTAATTATAGGGCTCTGTTCAGGTACTGTATTTATATACCCGCAGCTTGGGACCCTGTTCGCGGGCACCGCCCGATTATGCTCCTTCATGGACTTGGCATTGGATTGATGCAGTACAAATTGCTCATCAGTGATCTTCTTCTAAACTTCTCTGACCGACCCATCATTATACCCATACAGCCCAGCATCAGCCAAGACATATTCCATTCCAAGTTCTTAAAGCCAATGAATAGACATGAAATGGCTACTCGTTTGTCCGGTCTTCTTAAAAAGTTGGGTTGGGTAGCCTCATCACAAAACCATACTGCGAAAAACCAGCCTCAGGGAATTGTCATACTCAGCCATTCCAAGTGAGTGTTCCTCTGCCGAGCTCGTATTACGCTGGTGATTGAAATTGTCCAAGTGGATCGTTTCTCCACGCATGGTTCCTCAAAGCTCATCCGAAAATGGCTATACGCTCGTGTTTTGTGGATCCTGTCACGTTTTGTTGCTGGGAAGGCGGTAAGTCGAGCAACATCAATATGGCCTGCAAGCGGTGTAATGTGAAATCATTTTTCACAGATATGTGCTATAATTTTCTGTATAAACGGTGTTCCACGGTACGCCATCAACACGCCCGTGTAATGAGGCCTAACCCTCCTCCCAGGGCTTGGAATTGTTGATGAGGTATTTCGTAGGAACTGAGCTAGGTGTTGCGAACATGCTTCAGCGACATTTTGACTGGTCATCAAATTCACTGTGGTTCGAAGAGATTCCGAACGCCCGTGACCCTAGCAAGACGCTGGTTGTTTTGGGAGGCAAGGATGCAATCCTAAATGCGGAGGTGAGCAGTTCTGTGTGGGGAGTCCAAACATGGACTACATCGTCGTACAGCGAATCGGGCGATATCTTGGCAGCCATGGCATTAGAAAAGGGATTTACCTGGACCCGAATGGCAGTCATGGGCAAGCGTTTGTTACCGGAGGGCATGCGCATTCGGCGATCATGAGCTGGTTGAATATTATTGAGTGAGACGGGATAACAAATATATTGAATATTATTTTGCGGGTAGTCACATGGCGAGTTTATCGATAACGGAAGACCGCGCAGTCAACACGGACAAACTAGTCTACCAGATGTTCTAGAGCCCAGCCGACATTTAAAGAGCGCCGCTCGCCCTTTTTCCATCTCTCACGCAAACCCCCATCTTCACATCCAACCTAGTTTTCCTTTATCTTGCTTGAATCGCTATGCCTCCCAAGGGTGATCCTACTAGGGGTGGTCGTGGTCGCGGTCGCGGCGGGGCGCGTGGTGGCCCTCCACGCGGGGGAGCACCAGGTGCTGCAAGGATGACCCTATCAGCACCGGCACCCCCGAGTGGGGCACTCCCAAGTGCACATGTTCAAGCAGTGGGGGTACGGCGATCGGGGTATGGGACTGCTGGCAGGCAGATCAATGTCATTGCCAACTTCTTTTCTATGACTTCCCCTGAGAGTAACATTCACCATTATGATGGTGCGTTTCCCCCTTACCAGTAGCCTGGATGATGGTTTTGATCAGTCGCACTCGTTTGCCTGCGGCGGCTCGCAGTCGGTAAGCTTGGTATCTTCGCGCATAAATTTACGAAGGCTAATCATTGATGATATTGTTTCTAGTCATCCTTCCCTCTGAGAAAACGTTGCCTGCGAGGTTGAATTTGGAGCTCATTGAACACCTGCAGAAGATTGATGCACCTGATGTTTTCACTCCTCCCGCGGTATACGATGGACGAAAAAACATGTTTGCTCCGAGAGAGTTGCCTCTTGGGCGCGACGGGTCCCAAGAGGTGTGTGATTCTTCTCACTATACTACTCGCTGGCTTCTCACCAACGCCTTCAAGTTCAATGTCTGCTTATCCGATGAAACCACTCGAGGCAGCCCTGGAGAGAGCACCAGCGGTCGCGGGCCACGTGTTTACAAAATAAGGCTCACCAAGGTCGCTACTATCAACCCCGAGTAACTCTTTCATTTTTTCGTTCAAATCTCGCATTGATACCCTTTCTACCATTGCCAGGGTATTGCAACGCTTCGTACAAGGGCAACAGTCCCACGACAATGATGTGTTGACAGCGTTGACAGTGCGTTTATCCGATGAATATTTATTTATCAACGTTCATGTCGCGTTCTCAGGCATTGAATGTGGTAGTGCGCATGGAACCGACCATGAAATACCCATTCAACGTGCGATCGTTTTTCACTGACCGAGAGACAAAAGACATCGGCGGTGGAATTGTCCTATGGCGAGGGTATTTCCAGTCGGTGAGGCCTGCAATTGGACGGCTATTGGTCAATGTCGACATCTCCACGGGTACGATGTACAAGCCAGGCCCTCTGTTGGATCTCTGCTTGGATTTCCTCGGCAAACCTGGCCAGTACACCATTCTGAGTCCGCGCCGTGGCATGCCTGACCGAGAGCGCATTCGACTCCAACGCTTTATTTCTGGAATTCGGATAACGACGACGTATGCTGGAGAACGTCCTCGAAAGACTCCGCGAGTAGTAAAGAAATTGAGCAGTGCTGGAGCATCGGAATTTAGCTTCAGTATGCGAGATGGCACGACGATGACCGTGGCACAGTATTTTCAGAAGCTGTTAAATAGGCCTTTGCGCTTTCCCGAGAATATTTGTGTCGAGGTATGTTGTCCTCTTGATTTGCATCTTCTTCTGTTAACGGGATGCAGGTTGGATCTGGTGCATTGTTGCCACTTGAAGTTTGTACCGTTCCACCTGGGCAACTTATGCGGAAGCAAGTGCCTCCTGAGAAAACGAAGGATGTCCTTGATTTTGCGACTAAGAGGCCCCAGGATCGTCTACAAAGTATTGCCAATGGTCTTTCGGTATGTTTATTTTTCTTCTGTCTATCGTTTTATTTCATTAAGGTTATTTTTCAGGTTCTTGCATATGGCCAATCAGAATATGTTCGTCAATTTGGAATGTCGGTTGACGAAGCGGCTGGTCCGCTGAGTGTCCCCGCACGCGTCTTGGCGCCCCCAAGGCTTAGGTATGGCGAGGGCAGTGGGCAGCCAGTCGTCGTAAGCTTTTGGGACTGATTCTCATTCTGTAAGACTCAATAATAATACAGGCACCTGCCAATGGCGCGTGGAACATGTGAGCTGAATCTGCCTTTTCCGACCTTCTTTTCTCAATGTCTGAACAGGATTGACAAGCGTTTCTATCGGCCAGCTGTCATTGATCGCTGGATAGTTGTTGTCTATGAACGCCAGCAACGATTCAATCCACAAGCAGCGCAAGACATGATTGCCGGTTTGTTGAGGAGTTGTAACGACGTTGGTGGGTCAAGTCGACTTGCGTGGTCTATCGCTATATAATAATGACCTTCGTAGGTATGCGAGTCAATGATACTAGCCCACTGATTACTTGGCAAAATGGTCAGGGCCGTATTGCTGAGGTGAGTTTTCTCGTGTCCCGTACCTGCGGCAATTACCCACGACGTTTTGTAGCAATTGCGTGCAGCCGGGAATGAATGTTACCAAAAGACGAAGCAACGCCCAGTATTAATTGTCGTCGTGCTCCCCGACAATGGCAATGATATTTACACTGCGGTGAAACAGTACGTTGATAATAATTTCTCTGCCTTAGTCGACTAATCTGATTACCCACCGTAGTTTTGGTGACGTTACAGTACGCGTCATCACTTCCTCTCTCTGACTTCAAGTTGAATTATTCAAAGGTTGGGGTGGCGACCCAGTGTTTGAAAAGCTCAAAGTGTTTCCGTGCCAAACCGCAATATTATGCAAACGTCTGTCTAAAGTGAGTATGGTATGGAGACATGGTCATTAATGAGTCTTAAACCACTCAGAATGAATGTTAAACTTGGTGGGATCAACACTATTCCCGACCCTCAGTCCGTAACCGCGCTTGCGGATCCTCGCAACCCGACGATTGTTATGGGTAATGTAACTTTTGCCCACTTCAAATAGAAAGTTGACACCATTCGAATAGGTGCTGACGTCATTCATCCTGCACCAGGGTCGGAGGGCCGTCCTTCGTTCACTGCTCTTGTCGGAAATGTAGACTCTAACGCGGCGAAATATGTTGCAACTAGTCGCGTACAGGAATCCCGCAAGGAGATCATTGATGATCTGAAGGACATGGCTAAGGTAATTTTATTTCATGTTTGGTCAGGTAAACACTGAATTCGCGTTGTAGCACGTATTGTCAATGTACATGAAATACAGACAAGCAATGGAGAAGAAGACCGGTGATATTGCTCCTAATCGTCTCATCTTCTTCAGAGGTTTGTTTCTTCGAAAGCTATATAGTAACATCTTGACCTGGTCAATCAGATGGTGTCTCGGAGGGTCAGTTTCGGCAGGTATTAGATAAGGGTACGTTTTCCGGTGATATGTTTCAATTCTGTTAATTTACCTATCCCTAGAACTGAAGGCATTGGAAGGTGCGCGCTAGTCCCGACGTTTGAAATATTTACTGACTTTCGCAGAGGCTTGTACGGAACTCAAAATAAAGCCGAAAATCACATTCATTATCGTTGCTAAGCGACATCATGTTCGTTTCTTCCCTAGGCAGCCGGGAGATTCCGATAAGAGTGGCAACTGCCCTGCGGGAACGGTCGTCGACCAGGTGGTTGGACACCCCACCGAATTTGATTGGTATTTACTCAGCCACGGAGGATTGCTCGGGACCAGTCGCCCTGCGCACTATAATGTTTTGCACGATAAGAACAACTTTAAGTAGGATCGAGCCTTGACTATCCTCGACGTCATGTCTGACTATTTCACAGTGCAGATAGTCTTCAATCGCTATCATTTGCGCTTTGCCACGTCTATGCGCGTTCCACGCGGTCAGTTTCCATTCCTGCGCCGGTATATTGTAAGTTGTTCCTTGCGTACTTTAGTAGTTTACTCACGTTGGGTTAGACGCAGACATCGTTTGCAGTCGCGCCAAGAATCACTACGATCCTCAGGGAACAGTTGACTTTTCTGACTCGGCGACGCAGCTTGATTCATCGCAAGCAAAAGGCACGCTCGAGGCATTCCAACGGGGCTTTAAGCCATTGCACGCAAACATGGCGTCGCTCATGTACTTTTCTTGATTACCTTTTCTTTCTCGAACTCTCGGTTTTGTGCCAAATTAGTCTCTTTTGGCGCATTTCTCAGGGAACTCGTTTCAAAGTGTGATAAATAAATGTATGCAACTACAAGTATACACCGTTTTGTTGGCTACCCCTCCTAGTTCCGGGCGAATTCGGAGAATGGTCATTGAGTTCATTCGAGCTCAAGTCAGTGTTTCCTGCTGAAGTAGATGTAAAAGCTTGTTCTGCCGACGAAGCGTAATAACCATGATGAGTCAACGCCAGCTTGAGCATGAAGATGCGTTCGTCCTGTGATGCTCTAGATACTCTCACTGAGTTGTGAGAAGAGCAATCACGAGGGGATACATGCATTGTGATCTCGTTTTCCTCCACTGCCTGGCTGATTTCGAGATCGACTTCTCCTGCGGCAAGATCGCGCAGGCATTCTCGCAACTCATTCTGAGAGCGTCTCAGGTGTACCAAGGAATTGTTCAGGCGCGCGATTTCTATCGGGCGTCAGTGGCAAGTGAGTACCAGCGGCGCCGAGAAACAGACCCTGGGAAGCTACCGCGGGGTCGAAAGCGATAGCCTGGGTGAGAGTGAAAGGCTGCGGAAATTTGGGAATGTACTCCATGAAACATTTAACGAAAGAGAGGACAGTGACTAAGCGCAGCAAGCCATGTCTCCCCCGTTCCTCGTGCTCGTCGACACCGACGACGTCCAGCAGGACCGTCTGCATGCGGTCTGTCGCGTCACCTCGGTCATCTCTGCACCCACCCCCGATCTCTCCCTTCCTCCCGGGCGCCACCTCCTCATCCACGATGTCGCTGCGGACCCTGACCAGGTCGTCGCCGATCTCGACAACGGCACCGAAAAAGCCATCGTCCCGCTCTCCCTCGCCAAAAAACTCGTTGGCGTTGTTCCCGCTGCTCGTTTGATCCTCCTGCTCGACGTTGCCAACGCTAGTGCCGTGCCTGATTCTCTCCGCAACGCCATTTCCGGCGTCCTCCTCAAAACAATCTCGACCGATGTGGAGCTCATACGCTCCATTTCCACCTTCTTTTCTGGCCTGTCCATCCACGTCCTGTCAAACGACAAACCCACCCCTTCGATGATCAGACACCTTGCTTCGATCAGTGCGTCCCTCGTAATCCTCTTGTCCGACATCGAAACATCGATCACGATTGCGGATGCTTTTCTCGCCCCAGTCACGTCTGATAGATCTGACGGACTCTATCCTACTATCGTCTCGTCCCACACGCAAGGTGGTAGATCCTTGGGCCTCGTTTATTCTTCCCGCGAATCCGTTGCCCAGTCCATCCTGACTGGCAAGGGTGTATACCAATCGCGCAAACATGGTCTGTGGGAAAAGGGAAAGACCTCGGGAGCGATGCAAGAAGTCATTGGCATCCGCATAGACTGTGATTCGGATGCACTCGAGTTTTCGGTCATCCAGCACGGCCCGGGATTTTGCCATCTCTCCCAATCGTCGTGTTTTGGTGGCATCGACGGCTTTGCTGCGCTTGAGAGCACCCTCACGGCACGTCTTACTTCGGCCCCCGAGGGATCGTATACCCGTAGGTTATTTAGCGACCAGGAACTTCTCCGGGCCAAGATCAAAGAAGAGGCAGATGAACTCTGTCGCGCAGAGACGAAAGATGAGATCGCTTTCGAGGCTGCCGATCTGTTTTATTTCGCTCTGGCGCGATGTGTCTCTGCGGGGGTAACTCTTCGGGCCGTGGAAGATGCATTGGACAAGAAAGCTGCCAAGGTCACCCGCCGGCCTGGCAATGCGAAACCCCAATTTACGTCAAATGATAAGAAACCCCAGGACGTACCAAAGAATCCACAACCTGCTGTGGACCCAAATGCTCCCATTGCCATGCGCACTGTGGAGTTATCGGCATTGGCTAGTGAAGACGAACGTGCTCAGCTGCTGAAACGCCCTGTACTGAAATCCGACGAAATGATCGCAAAGGTCAAGCCGATTGTCGACGATATTCGGAAGAGGGGCGATAGAGGTCTTCTCGAGATAACGGCCAAATTCGACAAGGCACAGCTTGAGACACCAATCCTTCGTCCACCCTTCTATCCGTTTACATCCGAGAAGCTAGATCCAGCCGTTAAAGATGCTATCGATGTTGCGTATGCTAACGTGCGCAAATTCCATGCCGCGCAGGTCCAAGACGGTTCTTTGGTTGTGGAGACTATGCCTGGTGTCACCTGTTCACGGTTTGTTCGACCAGTAGCTCGTGTTGGACTCTATGTTCCCGGAGGAACTGCCGTGCTTCCTTCTACCGCCTTGATGCTTGGGGTACCAGCGCAAGTAGCAGGTTGTGAGCAGATCGTACTTGCAACGCCTCCGCGTGCCGATGGAAGTGTATCCCCCGAGGTCCTCTATGTCGCACACTTGGTCGGTGCGCACGCGATCCTCAGGGCTGGTGGTGCCCAAGCGGTTGCCGCTCTGGCGTATGGGACTGAAACATGTCCCAAAGTCGACAAGATCTTTGGTCCCGGAAATCAATGGGTCACTGCGGCCAAGATGCTCGTTCAAAACGATACGGAGGCCCTTGTGTCCATTGACATGCCAGCCGGTCCATCAGAAGTACTGGTGAGTGATTGCGGTGCGCACCGCGTTCGTTGTTCTTGTACGAATAACGAGCGCGGTTCCAGGTCATCGCGGATGAATCGTGCAACCCTGCCTTTGTTGCCGCTGACCTCCTCTCCCAAGCTGAGCATGGCGTGGATTCGCAAGTCGTCTTGGTGGCGTGTTGCCTTTCGGGTGACAAGCTCCGAGAGGTCGAAGAGGAAGTGGACAAACAAGCGCGCGCATTGCCGCGAGTGGCTATCGTGCGGGAAAGCATCTCGAAGAGTCTGATCGTAAAGGTCTCTGGACCAGAAGAGGCGCTCGAGTTTTCAAACGCGTATGCACCCGAGCATCTCATCTTGCATTTACGGGACGCGTCTGTCTTGGTGGAACGTGTCCGAAACGCTGGGAGTGTGTTTGTTGGTCCATATTCACCTGAAAGGTCACCATCATCCATGTTTTTGTTTACGAGTCGTATGTTGACACCCGCTTGTAGCTGCGGGGATTATGCTTCCGGAACAAACCACACACTTCCTACTAATGGATATGCTCGTCAGTTCAGTGGGGTGAACACGGCGTCTTTCCAGAAGCACATCACGTCACAAGAGGTAACAGCAGAGGGGCTGCAAAAGTTGGGGCCGATTGTTGCAACATTAGCAAATTGCGAGGGGCTTCAGGCTCATGCAAATGCTGTCCGGATACGGTTACGTGAACCCTCATATTAAAGTGATGTAGAAAACAACAACCGCCTCGTTGCGAGTACACCTCTAGAGAAATTGGTAACGTGTAAATCTAGGAACGTCCAAGTGCCCGAAACTAAGTGGCAAAGCAACGAACTACGAAATGCGTATGCGGACTAGTTAGTTCTGTACAATGCACGTTTAGCGACCTTGACGATGACTGGCGTGTCGGGAAATGCGAGGTCCTCGAGGTTTTTGGCATACTGAAAATAGTGGCATTAGCCGAGGCATAGCCATGAACACACGAAACTCACAGGTGTTGGCACGTCAGCACCAGTGACACGCTCGACGGGTGCATCGAGGTAGTCAAAGGCTTCGCTCTCAATTATTTGAGCGCAAATTTCACTTCCGACACCAAAGGCAGGGAATCCACCTTCGACGATAAGTAGTCTGGAGAGGTATAAGAAATAAGACAACGTGAATTGAAAAAGCAACTTGCCGATTTGTCTTTTTGACCGATGCTTTGATCGTATCAATGTCGAGAGGACGTATACTGCGGAGGTTAATGACTTCTGCCTTGACACCCTCTTTGGCGAGGATGTCTGCGGCCTCCAAGCCATGGGTAACCATTTTGCTCATTGCAACAATGGTGATATCGGAACCTTGGCGTTCAACTTTGGCCTTGCCGATAGGGAGGAGGAAGTTGTCTGACAAGGCATCGGCCGCCATGGGGAAAGTGACACCATACATCATCTCGTTTTCAAGGAAGACGACGGGATTGGGGTCGCGAATGGCAGACTGCAACACGGTTGTGAGCACTAAAACAAGTGATATGGGGCGATTGATAGACCTTGAGAAGACCCTTGCAGTCCTCGGCACTCCATGGGATGACGACTTTGAGACCGGGAATTGAACCATACCATGCAGCATAGTCTTGGGAATGCTGTGCGCCGACACCAGCAGCAGCACCATTGGGGCCACGGAATACGACAGGGCAGGGGACGTTTCCACCAGACATGTAGTAAGTCTTTCCGGCAGAGTTGACGATTTGGTCGATGGCTTGCATGGCAAAGTTGAAGGTCATGAATTCACAACTGCAAAAGACAGTAAGCAAGGATGGAGCAGGACGGAGAGGAGACGTACACAGGCCGGAGACCAGCGAGCGCAGCGCCGACGGCGAGACCGGCAAAGCCCATCTCGGTGATGGGGGTGTCGACGACGCGCTTCTCGCCAAACTTGTCCAAAAGACCCTTGGTGACCTGGGGTGGGGTTGGCAGGCAGTCTACAGGTGTAGATGAAAAAGGCGAGTACCTTGTATGCGCCATTGTAACGAGCGACCTCCTCGCCGAGGACAAAGACCGAGTCGTCGCGCAGCATTTCTTCCTCCATGGCCACGTTGAGAGCTTCTCGGACGGTCATCTGCAGAAAAGATGAGAGGAGGAGAATGTGCTGGGGATTTGCGAACCGAGTTTTCGGGCTGGGTTGCATAGCGGCGGGCGAGAGCGGCTCTGCGGAGGGTGGCAGACACGGCGGGACGGGGGGCGGGGAGTGCGGCGGGGCGGGAGAAAGCGAGGCGGAGAGCAGCCATGGCAGGTGGAGGAGGAGGGCAGACGAGCGCTGGCGGGTGCGCTTGCAATTTTGGGGGCGTGACGGCACGGACGGACGCGGAACGTAATAAAATTTTATCATGGTCGTCCTCGTCACGGGCGCATCCAGGTCCGTCTGCCTCGCCCGCTCCCTCCTCCGCTCACCGCCCGCCAGGGGCATCGGCCTCGCCGTCGTCGCCTCCCTCCTCCGCGACCACAACGTCTCTGTCGTCGCACTCGCCCGCTCCACATCTCCAGAGCTCTCCCGTCTCATCGACACACACCCCACCACGCTTCTCTTCATCCCCTGCGACGTGTGAGTCCTTGCACACCGTCGCCGCCGCCGCCGACGTGTACCACCATCCAGCACAGATGTTTCTGCCCAGGAGCTCGCCTTCGCCCAGGCAATGAATACGTTCGGCCCCGTGCTCGACGGACTCGTCCTGAACGCCGGCTCGGTCGAACCCATCGCCCGGATTGGCGATCCAGCTGTATCGATCGATTCCTGGAAGCACCATTTCGATCTCAACTTTTTCGCGCTCGTCGGCGCCCTCAAGATCGCCCTTCCAGCTCTCCGCAATAGCGACACCGGCCGGGTCATATTCGTCAGCTCGGGCGCAGCTGTAGGAGACACTCAAGGCTGGGCACCTTACAACGCGAGCAAGGCCGCCGTCAACAGTTTGGCCAGGTGCTGCCATTTCCCAACTCGGCCATCTTTTGCGCGGCCTGACCGCTTGACAGAACCTTGGCCAAGGAAGAGCCTGCCCTCGTTTCGCTGGCAATTGCTCCAGGAAAGGTCGACACTGCTGTACGTCCTCCGTTCGGTCCACCACTTGACATGCGGTCCGACCACCCCGACAGATGCAGGAAATTATCAGAACCGCCGCTCCCCACATGGATCCATCCGAACACAAAATATTTCTCGATGCCCACACGAGCGGTTCTTTGGTCAGGCCCTCCGACGTTGCCTATGTGATTGCAAACCTTGCCCTTCGTGCCCCGCTCAGCCTCACCGGTTCTTTCGTACGCTACAACGATGACTATTGTAAACAGTTTGCAAGAAAATAAATTAGCCGACCCCTTTTTTTCTGCCAGAAGGTGTTGCGAAGCTGTCGACGAACGCTAAAGGAATCATTCAACAAGTATCCCCTTCCTTCTACCCTATATATATGTCTCGTCCGCATCAGATTCCAGAATCGCATCGCTCCCATGTCCGAACAACACCCAGCCCCCCTTCCGCTCTCCCAAACCCGACTTGTAAACGTTATAGATATGCATCATCACGTCTTCTTTGATCCTCAACAAAAGGCCAGGAAAAATGCTCTGGTCGGCTGGGTCACTCCCCCAGAAAATCTCCCCTGGACACCCTTGTCAGCCATCTCAGCCATGGATACGATGGGCATACAAACAGCCATCCTTTCCCCACCCGCTGTCATCACTACTGACCGAAATGAAGTGAGGTCTCTCAACACTCGTTTGTCACAGCTTTGCGCAGCATACCCCGCAAAGTTTGGTTTCTTTGCTGGGCTGCCGTCCCTGGATGATGTACAAGGTTCAGACCTCGGGCCGAGTCACGATCGTACTCGTAATCACTCGTTCCTTTAGGTGCTCTGAGTGAAATCGTCTTCTGCCTCGACCACCTCCATAACGATGGCTTTGCACTCATTTCGTCCTACGGGACTGGAGACACAGCCAGTAAGCCATCCTTCGGAGCCGTTCTCCCTCGCTGTGCACTCACACTAAAGTAGAATATATCGCAGACGATCTGTTCGATCCCATCTGGGAGGAACTGGACAGGAGGCACGCAGTCGTTTTCCTTCACGGGGCACAAACCCCTTCGTCGACCCCCTATCCACATGCCTTTCTCGGGCTCCCCATTAGCGAGGCAGGTCCCTGCAGGTCCATTCCACACAAAGACTAAAATTACAAAAAAAACTATTTGCCAACAGGTACCAAACGAGACGTTCAAGGCCGCCGCTCATCTAGTCGTCACAGGCAAGAAACGACGCTTTCACAACGTCAAGATCATCCTGACGCATCTTGGGGGCAGTACGCCCTTCTTGGCGCCTCGTGTGGCCGCCCTGTCACACTACATGGGGTGCCCGCTTACGCCGGACGAGATTCTCCACGATTTCAAAACGTTTTATTTTGAAACGGCTCTCAGTTCGTACCCGACGACCCTTGCCGCTATAGATGCCTTTGTGCCAATCGACCGCCTTCTCTTTGGAAGCGACTATCCGGGTATCGTTTCCTCCACCACATCCTAATTCACGTATTGATCGCGTCGTGGACGTTAGCGGTCAGCATTAACACCTCGAAGTGGTTCGCTGAACACCTCGAGCGCCATTATGCTGGCGAACATCACAAGCTGGAACACGTTCTGCGTGACAATGCACTCGCCCTCTTTCCTCGGTTACGAAATCACTGGCAACCGGCAAAGTGAAAAAAGTGGACACCACGATGAGGGTTAAGCTTACAACACGAAACATCATAGAAAGCATGGAATGTGCGAGGTACAGATGACAGGAAATGAGCGACGAATAAATGAAGAGAATCTATTCACGTATATCACTGTGGGAAGGGTGCTGTCAAACGTCTATACGCCGAGCCTGCGAGACAACACGTATCAACGTTAACGACACATCATGATAGGCACTAGTGCGACCCTCACCTCCGTTTGCTATGCTCATAAACCAAGTAGGATATAGATACTGAAGGCACAACCTGTGAATGAAAACGAGTGAGCTTCGGCACTTTTCTTATCAAATGCCGTACAGAGTACCTTGGCCAGCGTCGGAAATAGTCCACGGTAAAACCCTCTCCAACCATCTCGTTGGTATGTCTTCTGGATCACATCCCAGACACCGGTATAACGTTGTGGATGCCCCGGGGAACCCGAAGCTTGCAGTCGGGTCCGGACCAAGTTCAGGGGATAAACGCTGATGGCCCCAACACTTCCTGAAACACTTCCAAAGGATAGAACAGCAAGGACGCCGGGTTCATCCAAGCCAGTAGAACGTAGGTATGTTAGCTTGAGAGCTTCAAACGTGCTCATGTCGATAGCAGAATATCTGTCAACGTATGCGAAAAAACAGTGCAATATTCTCAACGAGTGACATACGGAAAGACTCCGACAAGACCGATCTACAATCAAATTAAGGAAAATTGTGCAAATTAGAAAGGCTAAGAGACTGACAGATAATCCGCGATAGAATGCCCTGAACTGTCCCAGTTGCCAGACATGGCGCGCGGCGCCTACTAAACTTCGCTTCTGGCCGGTAATGCTCATCATTTGAGTCTAGCAAGACCTGTCAGTATCTCAACAGACTCAAGGCGAATCAATCCCAGACCTTAAGTGTTTCGATGGGGTATATACCTACATCATGAATGAGTAATATGCACCAGAGAAGCTTGAAACTCACTCAGTTGACTGGATAATCCACCAATGCCACCAGCGAGAAAGCGACTGCTGCCACTAATGTCCCGGGAGTCTTCGACGTGATCCCAGTATCTGGCGAATGCGCGTTTCTGTCCTCCAACACTGAGCACGGAATACTAGGCACACGAAGGGGACGAACAGCAGTCTCGTACGACATGAACTTTATGGCGGACTCGGGAAATATCTTCATCACAGAGAGTCCATTCCCTGTCCAAAAGGCCAAGACACCACCCTCGGCGTACAGACGAGTTACAGCTCCGCCAATGGCTCTCAGGCCGCCGACGGGTTTAGAGCCAACAAAGGTTCCTCCCATCTCAGGAGAACGAGTGATCAGGAAAATCTTGACACGATCAAACGGAGCTGTACACGTCCTCGAAACTGTAAGAAAGAGTGGACGAATCAGGAGATGCTGAATATACGAGACAAAAATGCTCCACCTGCACCCGCTATACCGCCCGCTAAGAGAAATTTAACGGCTGTGCTACCCTGCAACCAATCACGATGTTCCTCTGGCTCCTCCTCTAGCTCGCCTTGGGGATGATTGCCGGGTGTTGGTTGTGCCGCAGGAGCTCGCAGCGAGGCCGTTGATCCGAAATTATGTTTGGCACTTAAAGTAACATCACCTTGCGTATATCAAAGGAATTCATGGGTGGAGCATGAAAAGCAAGTGGCAAGCTGGCAGACCTTCCGTCGTCATGCTTTCCGGGACCCTTGAATCACGCTCCGTGGACTTGCTCAGCTCATAATACCGGTATATCTCGGCGATCGAAGGTTCCCGAGGGAGAAGCAATAGCGAATCTCGGAATTGACCAAAGTTGACGCGGTCCGACTTGGATTGCGTCAAAAACGCAATAAAGTCCGACAGTGCAGTCGGGGACAGGGTCACCCCTTTGGCAAAAATGAGATACAAATGCAACGTGCACGCATCGAGAACCTACCGGCATTTTTCAATGCAATGCAGAGTTCCTCCGAATCCAAATGGCCGTCTCTATCCAAATCGAGCTCGTCGTGGAAGACGCTCCACAGCTCTGAAACTTGTTGAGCAAAGGCGATGCGAATCTTTTTTTTTTTTTTCAAGAAGCTACGACTGACCTGCTTCCCTTGCTTCCGCATAATCCCGGAACTCCGGGAATGATATGTGGGTCGGGCCTTGACTGGACATATGGCAGTGACACTGCCGCAAGAGCTCGTCTTCATAGACCCTCCGCATGTTCTCGGCCTTTTCTGGCATGGTTGGCTCAGCCAGCGAGGCCCGAATGGTGGGTGGGGATTCCGCGCCGAAAAATTGTGCATGAGGTAGACGACACCAGAGGTCATGGAGAGCTCGCTCCCAGTTTTCCCCCGCTTGTTGCCGGAGCTCAATGAGACTACGGGGAATAGGACGATGTGGTGGAGCGTCGGACCTGAGTCGTGGAATGAAGGGGCGATCCCACATGCCAGCGAGGCACGCTTCGTAAATTTCGCGGGCGGTGGGTTGGGGATGGGATGGATATGCAGCCTCCAGCATGTCACAAAAGGTCGAAGCGGCGACTGGGAAGTGACAATCGCTGTGGAGGATATCAAAAGGGCATCGGGAGGACCAAGGTACGCTGTTTGTGACTGCTTATTAGTATTGCTTGCGCATGGCAAGAAGTCCATGCCACGTACTAATCCAACATGTAAACAATAGTTTATGTAAATAACTACAGGACCATCCTTGCATTCATCCTCCCCACATTACAACAAATGCCTTCCAGCAAACATAACACACGTTCGTGGCGGTCAAACTACAGTAATGCTCGGATACAATTCATAGTCCCACATGCGATGCAATGCTAATAATGCGTGTCACCGACAGTCCGACACAAGAATGCGGATACGACCAGCGATCCGATGCGCTGCAGCCCCTTGATCAATGCTCGACGGAGCGTTCTGGACTTGGCGTTTTGGGACATCATTGGCGGAGGTGCCTCGAGCTTGATCCTCACGTGCTCCAGCGATGCCTCTCTTTGAGGAGGCTCCAGCCTGATCGGTGCCCCGTAACCTGTACGGGGCGTGTTCTCGGGCCACTTCTCCGAATACACCGTCGACGGTGGAGTGGTCCGGGCCGGTGTACAACTTGATGCCAGCGTGGAAGAGTATTCAGAGTGCGACGGCGACCGAACATGGTTTGTGTGCAGAGCACCCTCATTCGTCGATAGCGATGACGGTGGCGTAGGGAGCTTGCGTGGGCCAAAAAAGGGTCGTGTGGCTTCGGGTCTGACTATCGGTACTATCGACTTTACTTCCCGGGTTTCCAACACAGAGACATCCTGCACCGGGATTTCGGGAAGTGGTCGAGAGGCACGTGGCGGCGTCGGTAGTGGCGGGAGAGGAAGTGGTGGGGAAGGTAGTGGTGGAGTGGGCAGAGGGGGTGCAGGCAATGGCGGTGACTCGGAGTGACGTGACTACAAAAAATGTCAGGAAAATAGAATGAAATATTGTATGTAACGCACAGGGTGTGTTATCGCAACCGGCGATTCGCTCTGCGGGAGATATTCTGCTGATCGCGACTTCTGACGTGGGAGTGGAGGCGTTGGTGGTCGATATTCCTATCAAAAATCAAGACCCAATGACTACTTCACCGGCATACGCCACTCACCGCTTGTGGCTTGCGCTTCCCCGCTGGGCGAGTCCAGGGTGTGGGAGAATGGGGGCGAGATAGCGGATCTCCATCGTAACTTTCGGATGGGGAAGGTGGAGTAAACGTGTAGCCCCTCGACATCTCAAACTCCTGTGTGTGACTATGTGAGCATTGCCACTTTGGTAACTTCGTTGAGCACCGCTGCCCACCGTGCTGGCCGGAGACTGCCGCAATGGCTCTGCTTCGCCATCGAGGTCAGCTGAAGGTCCTTCATGGGTCGAAAAGTCAACTACAGTGTTAATGGTAGGTAGCGTTGACCGCCGCTCTCTTGAAACTACTCTGTCGATCATATCCTTCCAATCCTCGGGGAGCTGGTCGACACGGCATAAGCTCTGTTATTCGCGGAAATGTGTGCAATCCTTACCGGCGGCCTGTCACCTTGTACAGGAGAAGGTGTAGAAATGGAAGACAGAGAGATCTGCCTGAAAGGTGCTCCTGGAGATGAAGGAGGCGAGGGCGGTGGGGAAGGTATGAATTTTGGGACAGGCTTTCGGTGGCTCATCGAGCGTAGTACAGGCTCCACTTGAGACATGGCTCCTAGAGCCGAGGAAGGTTCTCGTAATGAGAGAGTAGGACAGGGTGTCAAACTGTGGTGCAGCTAGCTTGGGCTGGCTGTTTGCTCGCAGCTGAGCGGACAAAATGAGAAGGCGAGCTATTATAAGAGAATAATGAATGGAAAGACATGAGCAGGCTCATATAGGGAAGGGGAAAGCGCACGCTACAAGCTGTACACAGGCCGTAGTCATTGAGGGAAGCTGCCTTGAGCTCAACAGCCACGTTGGGAGCAGGATGCTCATGAATTAGACGGCACGACTCACCTCATGTTTTCAATCAAAGTGCGGTGCTGGCAAACAGCCTCGAGGTGGTCCGTGATCACGACAAATGCGTATCTCTTAAAGTATAGGGCGGGCAACGCTCTCGACTACGTCACGGCCATGGCAACCTACGTGGGTTGGTGATAGACCGGGTCGAGAGCTCGAACATGGCGTGCTGATAAGCGAGCGCTGAGGGGAACCTGATCGACCTTGGTCTGATCTCCCTCCTACGTTGGCTCACTCCGGAAAAGGAATGTTCTGTAGAACGCACCACTCTTCAAGACAGACATAACCCCTATACATTGTGCGTGCATCTACCTACGAGGCCCCGAGGAACCTGTTTACAAGGTAAAAAAATATGTGCAAATGTATATATATATATATATAAGTCGTGGATGGCGTATCGTGGACATGAATGAATGAAGTCCAGACGGGATGAGTGGGTGGGTAATCACGTATTAGGGGTATCTTTTTCGTCGTGAGCGAGGGCGGATAGGACGTGCGTGGGAAGGTCATGATGTGACATTACGGGAAATCAGAATACTTGTCGGTAAAATAAATCAGCAGTGTCTGTCAATTGGCCGAGAGCGAGACAACTGATGCATCGTCAAGGCATCGACGCCTTTTCCCGGTCAAGATCACCAATCTGTTTCACATCTTGATTGTGTGATCGAGAGCGTGTGCGCATTTTCGTCTTCCAGTCACGAACCCAACGGGATAAACGTTCGTTCTTGACATACTGTGGCCCGTCGGCGAGTGGGAATGACTGTTTCGATATGAAGGCACGCAACCGATCTCGGCCCAGGATAGGCGCAAGGGACAAGAAGGACAAGAACACGAGCTTCAGGATGATATCGGGAGAAGTCAGCAAGGAAGAAACTGTCTGGTGACCTGGCGAAGGGGCCGATGCGACCGTCTGAAGAATATCGCCAATCTGACAAGCCGTCAAAAAGCGCGGCAAACGCGGTCGGTAAGGTTCATACCTGGCACGTGACCGCTGTCCACGGAAGACCGCCAATGAAGGCGCCCAAAAAGCAATCGGCCAACGGTACACCGCAAACACCGCATGCAATGTTAATTCCCGACCAGGGGACGACCCCAATGAGGCGCATGATCGACAAACGAACCCAAGCCGGTGACCTTGGTGCCGACCCGGAGGTCAAGTCTGTGTCACCTTCCAAGGCCGTTCGGGTCATGTCGAGTGCACGCGGAAAGAGTCTGCTGAGAACGGGGGCCAGAGGTGCACTGAGGGCAGTGGCGATGACTGATCCGATGGTTGTCAAAAATGTCAATAACAGAGTGGCCAATAGGGGGTGAAAGAGAGCACCGGCGAGGACATTCTAAGGAGGCCGATTAGTCACACGACGGACGAGGTGATTGTCTACGGACCCAAACGACGCTACCAGGAATGGACCAGGCATGTTTCCAAGCGGCGGTGATGGAAAGCACACCAATGACATGCGCCAATGGACCAGGCCCAAGCTGGGAGTACTTTTGCAGCTCTCTGCCAAGCTGTGCAAGCTCGGCCAGTGTTTTTGGCCACGTGATTGAGATAGGGAGGGAGTACAGGGAGGCAAGGACTGCGCAGGTGGAGAGGGGGAAAAGAAGCATGACGAGAAGGATTGGCGCATGGGCCTGGAGAGCAGAAGGGTGAGTGGGGTGGACAAGACAGGACGACGTGACGCACAGCAGGGTGAAAAGGCCACCAACGGTGTGGGCCGGCGTCCTCTTCGTTCAGGAGGTCGCCAAACGTGGACTGGGATGAGGCCGAGAGCGGGAGGACGAGGTCAGAGCCGTGGGGAGAAGAGGGGGACGGGGAGTGGGCAGCGGGCATGCGGAGCAAGTGGAGACACTTTGCAGCCACGAGGGAGAGCATGGAGGCGGGGGGAGGGGCGGGCACAGGGGGGCTGCTGTGCCGGACGGGGAGGACGAGGGAGGAGGAGCGACGCCGTCCGAGGGTGTTTATCGACAGGGCGGGGCGTACGCACGTGGAGGAAGCGCGACTTCGATTCGGTGGGGGGACGACCAAGGCCATGGTGAACTGCAGCGGGTATATGTGTGCTGACGACCAGGCCCCCGCTCGAACCACCCCCGTCAAAAATCCGACTCATACGTAATGCCGATTCTCCCTCGGCTCCCCGGCATCTCACACACCGGCCGACGACCTGCCTCAGCCATCCG
>JBBPKM010000042.1:0-27166 GCA_038089255.1 Austroboletus rostrupii
TCTTTTCCTTCCGGAGTCGCCTCGATGGCTCGTATCGAGAGGAAGAAAAGACGAAGCGCTTGCTATTCTTGTGAAGTACCATGCGGAGGGGGATGAAAATTCGGACTTTGCAAAGACCGAGTATACTCAGATCGAACAAACGCTGGAGTTCGAACGCAAGATTTCTGAGCCTAGCTGGGAAGAGCTACTCTCAAATCCAGGAATGCGAAAGCGGGTCGCCATTGCGATCTTCCTTGCGTTGTCGATCTCGTGGTGTGGATTTGGATTGACATCGTTGGTCCAGTTCCTTTGTTTATATCTGATAGAATCATTTATGATGTCGGCAGCATGTTCTTGTCCCAGATCTTGGACACCATTGGTATCCACAATAATCAAACGAAAAATATCATTAATCTTGCCAGAATTGCTTGGAGCCTTTCGAACGGAGTGTTCTCTACGATTGCAGCACCTCGATACCCTCGCCGAAGAGTGTTTTTGGTGAATAGCCTTTAAAGATTACTTTTGTGGTGATTTCTGACATTTATAAGGTATCCGCTGTCTCGCTATTTGTCGTGTTCACTGCCTTGACCATAGCTAGCGCAGAGTATTCGATTACTCACAATGAGACTGCCGGAAAGGCAGCGCTCGTGTGAGTTTGTGACAAATATTGCTGTATGCTTGGGCATTTCTGATTGCGCAATCCAGTCTCATCTTTCTACATGCTCCGGCTATCAACGGATTCACCGTCATGATTTCCGGCGAGTGTTTTTGCCAAAGGATGTCATCCGGACGCCCCTGTTGCTGATCAGACGGCTGTTATATAAATAGCATTCTTAGCCGAGCTCTTCCCGTTCCGTGTCCGAGCCAAGGGTATCTCAATCTACCAGTGGTGGCTGCGCATCGGAGCATTCACTAGTCAGGTGATGGATCCTATTGGAATTGACGTTGCTGGTACGTTTGATCTGATTCGTACCATCTTCTTCTCGTCCTGACTGGTACCCAAAAAAAAAGGTTGGAAGTGGTACATCGTGTGAGTTACATACGCCTTGTCTTCGATCCCGACGAATAGGCCACTGAAAGACGTTCTTAGCTACTGCTTTTGGAACGCATTTCAGATCGTGTTTGTATACTTTATGTTCCCCGAAACGTCGGGGCGCACCCTCGAAGAACTGGCATTTTGTAAGTGCCCCATTGTTCTCGGAATGAGTATCCCTTTTTCATTTTCTTTCGTGCCTGGGTAACCTTGTAGTGTATGAGAGCGACCAGGTACTCGAGTATACCGAAGCTACGCCCCTGTGTGAGCACGAGGAAATGCAGGGCTACGAAACCATCCGACGATCGTAGAATCGGGGGGCACATAATAAATGAGATTTCCAGAGAGATCGCCGAGATTTTCTAATGTACTCTGGTCCTCTGTTTCGTCGTCGCAAAGAGCCAACCATTTCAAGCAACGTAGTAAACAAGCTCAGCTCAGCTCAGGCTCCATGCCTTATGGCAAAACCAGAGTCGAAGGATATCACATCAACTTTGCAAAAACTTAAATACAAAGTCCCCGGAAAGAGAAAAAATCAAAGAAAGAAAAAGAGGTAGAATGACATGTCTAGTGATAGAGCCTCGTCTTGACCTTTTTTTGGGGCTCGTCCTTTAATGCTTCAATCGATCTGAGCTGTAAACGAGTGAGTATATCCCCTACAGTACTAGCGCCTATGCTTACTGTTTGCACGGACGCGGAATCTCTCACCAGCCATGGAATCTGGCCCAGAAGCGCCTCTGCGCTTAGCTCGAACACGGAATCATCCACTCCTTCTGAGCTATTCGTGCTGACGCCTTCCCGTAACATCCGTGGGGGCGGCAACCTCGGCGACAACGCCGTCATGCACGTGAACGCAAACGAGCGGGATTGGAACTTGCAGTCTCCGCCCGCGCAGGTCACCGTCGTCATTCGACTGATGAAATTGAGAATCTGGGCAAACTGAGCCAGCGTAAGGCGGGCGCTGTCATCGAACGTGACGGTCCGTTCCGTTTCAAGGTCGTGCGCGACCGCGGTCGCGGGGCCCTTGGAAACGACACACACCCGATCATGGACATCGGGGTGGAAAAGTGTGCCGCTGTCTGAGAACGAGTCTGCGATGGGGGCCACGGAGTGGTAAAACCCGCCGGTGGAGAGAACCCGTTCGATCAGGAGGCTGTCCTGCAAAGTATGGGCGCCAGAAGGTGCCAAAATGACGCGGAGCAAAGTGTGGTAATGAGCATCGTCGACGGGCGAGCCCCATGCGTCGTCGCCAGCAGAGAGCGCCGTGCATATCTCGACCTTTCGGACGAGCCGCGTAGGATCGGCGCCGTCGATATGGCACCAGGTATCGAGAGACACGTTGGTCGAAACGGCGGCCGAACGCTTGCGGGAGAAACGAGCAAAGCTGGATTTGAAGAACGACATGATGCGAGTGAAGGGTGAGGGGGAGCGCGCGCTAAGAGAGGGAGGATTTATGCCTTGTCATGGGAGCCCCTTTTTCCTGTGCAATATGTGTGGTGGCGTTTAAGGAGCAAGTGAGACAGGACGAATCGATTTGAAGTCTTAGCGCCGATCCGAGTCCATATGTTCCGTAGAATGGTCCAAGTTGCCCCACATGTGGTTGGTCCGATGCATAGCCCAGCACATTCATTCGCTGTCCATAGGCCTCGGCGCACCCTCGAATATTTGAATGAATAGCCACGGGCCGATCTTAATGAAACACTGTTTGCACTTGTTGTCCCTCATACCGAACGTAGGCGCAGTAACTCAAATTTACATGATCCCGCAGACGAAAATGTCAGACTCGGTCTCCGTGTTTGCAGAGGGCACATTCGAGGAACAGCTACAAGAGCTCCTTGAATACACCGCACGCGGGCTTCCAGACGAAGAGCGTGTCGCTCTCTTGCAGTCCTTCCGAGACCGCGTAAAAACCGATGACCAGCTCGACGAGCACACACGGCGGGCCGCGTTTGAGCTTGTGTTCACAAATATCAAGTCGTTGGGCCAGGGATCTGACCAGGGTGCGTGTATCTGTGATTGCTCGCATCCCTTTGTGACGCTGCAGCAGAGATCGAGGGGTTCTTCAATCTCGTGTATTCACATCTATTTACTCTGTGGCAAGACGATGCACCAGAATCGAGACAGCACGTACTATATCTGCTCGATGTACTCTCATCTTCGCCCTCGAACAGCGCATCGGTCAAATATCGCACGTGAGCCTCTTTATCTTTGTTCACTTCACTCTTCTGATTTCCATCTCAGACTCTCCAATTTATTCAATGCCGTGTCACGTTCATCCGCCCTGCGGCTACCAATATATACAGCCCTATTCAACTTTGCATCCACCAATGGCGAACTTGAAATTCTCGCCCTTAAAAAGTCCGACGTCGAACGATGGCTCAAAGAATGGCAAGTCTCTGACCAAGAAAAGGCTGATTTCCTAAATATTATTATCGACACGCTCTCTCAAGCCGGTAAAGCGTAGGTGTTCCGTCTCTAGTACCCTTCTACACTTACTCGTGTGTCCAGGGATGCAGCTTACGAATACCGAATTCTGCTCGTAAACACACTCCCTTCGTCCACCCCGCGAGGTCACTCAGCTGCGGTCGATACGATTGCTGCGGCCCTGCGTATACCGACCATCTTTGATTTTGACGTGTTATACAACCTGGATTCTATCATCGCCGTTCGCGACCACGAATTATTCCCGCTTCTTCAGATATTTTTGAAAAATGGGCTGCCTGAATTTCAGGTGTGGGCTGATGATCATGCCCCCCTTTTTGAATCCTATCGTGCGTCCTTGGTATCAGCGTGTTTGCTTCACTGGACTTCAACTTTCACACTAGAACTCGAGAGATCGCAGCTTGAACACAAAATACGCCTTCTAGCCTTTTCCTCGCTCGCATTCGACTACATTGGGCGAGATCTCCCCTACGCGACAATTGCCTCTACCTTACACATCGACCTGTCCGAAGTCGAGAAATGGACCATAGACGGTAAGACCAGCACAGACTTTAATAAAACGTACGTTAATAATCGTGTGGTTCACGTTAGTCATCCGAGCTGGCCTTATCTCAGGCAAGCTCTCGCAGACAACACAAACGCTCCATGTGCACAAATCTTTGGCGCGCAAGTTCGAGCGAAAACAATGGGAAGCACTCGAGAAGCGGCTGCTTGCATGGAAAGCAGGATTAGCAGGTGTGATCGAGGTCGTCGCACAGACGCAGCAGAGGGGTGGTAGTGTGGCCGAGGCCGTACAGGCGGCGCAAACCGAGCCCGGAGTTCAATTGGAAGGCGCTGCGTAGGTCTCGTTTGTCCGCGTGGTCGCTGGCAAACAAAAAAGAAAATGCACACAAAAAAAACATCTCGTTGACCCTTGCGATTGCGTGCTTGCGGTGCTTTGTCCGACGGATATATGGCGACCCAAGTGTCGCACAAATAACACAATATATTCGCCCCGCGCGCACAATATATATCTTCCCCTGCGCATACAATATTACTGAGAGCACGCACACAATATTACTGAGACCGCGCGCACAATGGAAGACATGAAATGCACCACTATCTCAAATTGTGCAAGGTATCAAACGTGGTAACTATCGTAGCATTTTGCGTCAATCTCACTCCACCACTTGATAATGGGTGACTTGACGATTTGCCTAATTTGGCTTGTAGTCTCAACATACTTAGTAGTTTATTTTAGAATCTGAAAATCTGCCCATATCTATTTATTGTGGAAAGAATGTTGCAAGTACAAAGCTGGCCAGCAGCGAAGTCCATCCACTGGTTATCACCACTTCACCCCTAAACCCTCGTGTTATCTGCTTCAGGAATACCAGTCTGTTGCATCCCTGCCCAATTAAATATCTTCCGAATTTCAGTCAAAAGATAGCAATTCGTTTCCGTGCCAAACCGATCTCCCCTGGGAACAGTTGCACACTTTGCATGAGTGGGGCAATGATCACTGAAGGTGTAAAAGCTGTTCGACCAGCATTTTACGAGGTCGTTTCCTATACATGCGGTAACATCTCCTGTGCAATTGGCCCCGGTATACAGTGTCTTGTGATATTCGTTTGCTAGCTTGGCAGAAGGCCCATTACTCTTATAGAATGGGATCATCCATCTAGGACCAGTTTAGGTGTCAGTCTTGTCACGACATTGGGAAGCATCTCGCGCACGGTAAAGGTTCGGCAACCCTGGTAAACACATTCGCACGTTCACCACGTTGCTCGGCTTTTGAACCGGTATAGAGCCTATATCCAACGTATATTATGCCCTCTTCATGACATGATCAACCGTCTCATTCACTCTAGTTTCCCGGGGGGACTACAGTGATAGTCCGCGTCTTTGGCCGTGCCACGAATACACTGCTCAGCATGAGTATTATTATGTGCAACGTCGGACTCACCGCAATCCCTAACAGTGTGGATTGATGCGGCAGAGACGAAGAGGGCAAAAGAAAGTATAACAAAGAGGAAGGACTTCAAAGAAGACATCTCACAGAGATGGGGAGTAGAGGGAGGAGGAGCTCTCTGCTTTATATTCAGTGACTCGTGTGCGCTTTGTAATGGTAAGCATGTTGTGGTGTACCGCTTGTTTCTCGGTAAACAGTGCGTCCGAGTCTCGATAGAGCTGATGTGTGAAGCAGATGAAGATAGCGATGAAGGATTTGGAACGACCCCTGCCGCGACACTGCAATCACTTATCCAGATTCAATAAGCCGTTTTGCATTTCGTTCCTTTCCGTTCCATTTCCTTGTATTCTTGGTCACGGTCACACCACGTTACAAGTTCGCCCCTGAAGATCATTACCCCTTCCTGACCCACAAACGTGCGTTTATCACGCACTGTTCATCGAGTAAACACCTTGCGGTAGTCCCATAATCATTACAATAACGTGCTTAAACAAACACAGAATGTTAATGAGCGCTTGAGCGCTGAGCCCCAGTAAAAACTGGCTATTCGCGTCCAGTGCTGACTGGTATTGAACTTGAAACTGGTTGTGACGATGCCCCTCACCGCAACTCGCCTGTGTACCAGCAACAGTCGAAACATCTTTGGACGTTCAGAACTCCGAAAACGCGGCATATCACGAATCATGTTCATGTTCATGGTATCCTGTAAGCGAATACAGGGGTAGACCGGGATAACTGCGCCACGCCAGGTGGCATTCCAAATAGGCTCTATGATAGTTGCTACAGACGTTCGAACTTGTTTCCTATTGGAAACGACATCGTTGGTGTTCAATCAGGAACTCCACTAATCACGGCGGCATACTTAACACACATACGCGATTGTGCTTCCTAAGTAGAGGAATCAACCTTACTACAACCTGTTGTACACTAGCAAAGACCAGAGCTCCTAACCAAGGTTCGAGTAAATGGTGAATAAGTCAAGCGTGAAGAGTAAGTCGTCCTACTTATATACTACAGGAAGGGGCTACTAAAGTTGCCTCGAAGTTTATGCGTGGTAGCGACGGAAGCACAGTAGAAGGTCATGAACGACGTAGAAAAATCTGCGATGAAGTGAAGATGTGATGATGAAAGAAAGAACCTTAACACATCCTCACGACCGACCACTACAAGCAAACGCACGAGAATACAGTCATTGCTTAACGTACAAATTTAGACTTAATACACGGTGAAATAAGTGCGAAAAGTCTAAATAAGTGTTTTTGATTTTTGAAGCCAATCTATCTTTGCGTTTACTTTCTCTTCTCCTTTGGCAAACGGCGCTTGTCCCTTTCAAATGGCAGCCCACGACTCAGTAAAAAGTTGAAACATGCCAAAAAACTTCCCTGCGTATTCTCCCGGAGATTGTCTTCTCTCTATGTGCAGCATGTTACTACATATCATGAACCTAGGTTCTGAAGACGACAGACCAGTCAGTGTTTTGGCTAGATGGTGCTGATTTTCCTACGATAAACAAGTAGAAGGAATTGGACGCACAGAATCGACCAGGGGGCGGATTCAGCGATATCGATGTGGTTGAAGGTGGCTCGCCGAAAGGGGGGACGATCTTCAACGTTCAGATCCGCCTCCAGGGGAAAAGATGAATGGATAACTGTCTGGCGTTGTTTTGAAGAGAGCATGGCCCACATTGTAAAACTCTACAAAATATCAAGGCTATGATAAGGCGATGTTGGTTCTAAACTGGCGTGCCGCTTACCTTTATTCAAGTCGGTGATCACCGTGTTTTCAAGAGGAAAATCATCTGATACTAACAGGAACCACCTGGCAAGACGGCAATTACGCACGACATCAGTAGACGTCTCTTTTCGACAAGATCAGTTTCTAAATGTACGATAATCCACATCACTCATCATTGATGACGTGCGCTCAGAACTTGCTCGAGCCCGAAGCATTACTTCACGACGACTCGTCGATAGACGCGATGCGTGGAACATTCAAGACAGCGGTTCGTGATCCTCATCAACCTGTAGCATAGTGACACTGACGTCATGTAGGTGTGGCGTATCTGCAAAACAAGGGACACGTTCCCGGTTGAACAATCAGATTTATTTGTCAAATGAAAGACAGCTTCTTGGAAGGAAGCCAAGGATGTGGGGCAGAGACCAAGTTGTCATATCCAAGACACAATAAAGATCCGAATTTCATGGCCAGGATGCGGCCCCGTGCTTCGCTTACATCGTCCACACGCATGATTTTCGTGACCTTAATA
The DNA here is from genome assembly GCA_038089255.1 of Austroboletus rostrupii. Taxonomy (NCBI): domain Eukaryota; kingdom Fungi; phylum Basidiomycota; class Agaricomycetes; order Boletales; family Boletaceae; genus Austroboletus; species Austroboletus rostrupii. The sequence goes on from JBBPKM010000042.1 coordinate 7,672, forward strand.
GGGTCTGGTTTTATACCGCACTGGGGATTTTGACAACGTTGAGTTTGGGATGTCATAGAGAGGCCACGTGACATGTTTAATTTTGAGGGCCAACCTTGTCTCATTTAGACTCATCCTGGAACACCTGGCCCACCGTTTGGGGCATATTAGACGAGGCGGAAAAGGCAGATGCTGATAATGCTGCGGGAGGATCCAGAGATGAGCTGCCGGCAGTGGATTCAGCAGTGGTAGTCCGACCTGACATACGAAAGTTCGGCAAGTGAGCATAGGCGTGGCGGAACGTGGGCCACTAGAATAATCTCAGGGAATCTCACCTCAGTCGAAGACGACTCCTTAAAGTATCGAGTGCCAAGTAAACTTACGTGGAGTCGTGCTGCTTAGTCCTAAAAATGCGTGTACCCGAAACATCGTTAGTCAATTGACAGAAGAAAAAAGGGTTACATGCGAGACATCGTAGTTGTGCTCTAATACTCAGTCCACGTCCCAACCAACGCCCCAACGACACCCGACCCTCACCACTCGCCGTCGAACCCAATGAACCCTAGTAAACCAATCACACACCAGCACACGCACAAAAATAGCGATTACGCACCAGTCAACAAGAACACCGGGAAATACCGCTTCTTCTCCAGTTGCGCACACCAATTCCACGCGCTCGTCAATCGCCCGTCGATACAGCTCCCTGCATCGAAAAAGTTGTCCGCACCCGATCCGTCGAATCCATGCCGGAAAAAATCCGACAGAATCTCACGTATGCAATTGTCCGTCGATCCAAACTCGTCTTCAATGTAGGACCGCAACGCGGGCTTGTCCACGAAACTGGGAATTTGTGAGAGTGTGTTACAGACGGGGAGCAGGATGCGGTAGATTTGAGAGTACTTGTCTGCGACAGGTTCAGAACGGTATAGAGCGTAAGCTGATTGCGTTACCGATAAACATGAGCGCATTCGGGACGTTGTGATCACCCATGTGGATGGCTGACGAGCCGACCCAAGAACCCACGCTCTGCTGAGCACGTTGCAAAATCGTGTGCATCATCCGCAGTGTCTTCGGAGCAGCTTGCACTCTGTTCAGTCCCTGTCCCGTGTCGCGAAGACGGTAGGGCACAGTTTCGGACAGCAAATCTTGCTCTGCCAAAGACCATAGACGAAACATATCTAGGTAGCCAGCGTGAATCCTAGTTCACGACGAGACACAGGACATACCGTGCAAAATCTCGCGCCAGAGCGTCAGACTCTGCAGCACGTACGCATATTGCTTTGCATGGTCGTGACTGAGTCTAGCGCCACCCTTACCGCTCCGAATCGCCAAACTATGTTTTGGCTCTTTGGCTTGCGTGGAGTGAAAGTATGTTTTGAGGTAATGGATCATGCGGTCGCATGGATCGCGGTTCGTCCGCAAAAAAGCGTGATTGTCGCCGATGCTGTAGAGACATTGGCGGACTTGTTCTTGATTGAGGCCTTCGCGTTGGTAGCGCGCAGCGAGCACCTCAATAGCGCGTTCCTTGCTTTTGATGTCTTTTTGAATGTCGCGCCTCGATCGACCGTCGGCATAGATTTCTTTCGTGGCGACGGAGATGAGATCATCACGAAGTAACTCCAGGGCGCCGTGCTCTTCCAGCACACCGTACACGGTTCGAATGGGTTTGACACAGGAAAAGCTGAGCATGTCCTTCACCTCAGGCGACTGACTGTCCTGCAACACGGTCGCCTCAACGATCCGATCAAAGCATCCGAGACGCCCATACACTCACCTGAAGAAAATAGATCAACTTGCCATACGTCGAGCGCATTTTATCAGGGTTCGTGATCTTGTGCCGTCGTCCGAGCTCGAATATTTGCTGATAAAACTCGGCGTTGCGCTGAAAATCGCGGTCCGAGAAAAGTTCCTGTCCAAGCTTGTAATCCACCGACAAGACGAGTCCAGACAAGATCGCACACAGCTCGCGTATTTGATACACGATCCGCTTGGATTTTGAGAGACCGAAACCGAGGGTATCAATTTTGTCGGTATACTCCGAAACTTGAAGTGCGCCGTCGAGGAGACGGAGGTATTTGCGTTCGACGAGTGTCAAACGGAGGGGAATGTATTTGGCGCGCTCGACGAACCACTCGCCGACCTGTTGAGCACCAGACGGTTCTGTCGTGGGCGCGGTAGGAGGTTGAGCACCGATCTGGTCGAGTGCTGCATCCGAGTCCTCGCCCATTTCGACGTCCGCTTCAGCCTAGCACGAGGCGCGCATGAGCCAACCAGGAGGGCACGCCAAAAACACGAGAATACCTCGTCCCGTTTCCGCTCGCCGACGCCCGTCGCCACGCCATTCTGTGCTCCAAGATCTGTGCGCCTGGGTAGAGGCGCCTTCGAGATGGGTGTGACCGCGTGCTTCTTCCGGGTGCCCTTTCGGTGCTGGGCTGCGAAACACACTTCGCAGTAGTCGTCGTTACATTCTCGACACGACACCTGCGCGGGCTGGTCTGCGGCATGGATGAGGACATCAGCTCGCTCCCCCGGCGACGGGCCACGCGGCCCCGTACAAGGCAAAGAGACGCACCTTCGCATTCGACGCAAAAGCCTTCCGCGACTGGTCGATTCGCAGATTCCTCGTCCCAGCCTTCTGCGGCCGTCGCGGATGTGCTCAGTTCCCGCTGTTTAAGTCCCGGGTGTTCAAGCGTGTCGTGATTGTCACTGAGAATGTTTTCGAGCGAGAAGGCAGTGCCGCTGGGCGTCGGCTTCGCGTCGTTCTCCACGGCTACGTTATGAGAAGGACCGTTTCCGATCATTATGTTTGCATCCATGGCAAACTTCTTTGGGCTGGGAGAGGAGCGGGAGCACTGTGGTGATAGTTCGGACTGTCACACACTAGCCGCGTGTACAAGCACACGCCCCATCCACGACATCGCAAGACCGGTCAGCAACTATCATTAGCAACATTGTGGTATAGTATGATTGTATGAGCTATATTACACGTGTAGCTGGAGGTGAGCAGCAAGAGAAAAGGAAAAACGATCGTGGAGTTGGCTCGCGTTACTTGGCGTTCGTCTAGAAATGCCATCGCCCACTCCGTCTCACACCGCCGGCTTGCCCTTCTCTGTGGTGCTTTTCCCGCGAATCAGATTCTGTGACATCGCCGGTCAGGTCCTCATCACTGTCTGATAACTCCGAAAGCAAGGCCTGACGTGATGAATTTCGCGCGGGATCGAAAACATTGACCGTGGGCGCCGACGACGCCATTGGAAGACCGAGTAATGACGACAGAGATCGTTTGTGTTTGTGTCGAGCTCTGGTGCTGGTTTGAGACGAAGCACTGCCAAAGGGAGGATAATCATGTGCAGCCGCAACAGAGGTTATAGGAAGACTGGAAGGCGACCCGGAGGCCGATGGCTTTGCCTTATCACTCTCTCCAACCAACGTTTTGAAATCCCTATCTGATGTTGCTCTAGAAGTAGAGGGCTGAGGGCCATTCTCGATATCACGTCTGGCAGCGTCGTCGTCGTCGCCACGAGAAGGGAAAAGAGGGCCGCAATCCTCCGAGTTGGAATTTCGAGGCGATACGTGAATGACCAGCGGACTGGTGGAAGCCTTGACGATGGAATCGATAATCCAAAACTGCAAAATGTTCATAAAGACGGGGAAAATTCCCATGACGCTAGACAAAATATATGAACCGTCGCGCATCGAGGGCAAATGTACCCACAATATCACTTGGACCGATTCGCCTTCGCCCGGAGTGATCCAACCAAGGATCCAATCACCTATACGGGACACCTCTGGCCAGCCGGCAAACAACATAATCACTAAGATCTTCATTGCGATGATGGCAAAGAGGTATACGGCAGTCTGACGCGACCAGTAAGAAATGGAAGGGGGATTACCATACTGCCCCGTCTTCAAGCCTTTGATACCGAGTTTCTTGGAAAGTAACCAATTGGAGCCTTGTAGAACAAGATAGATCATCGCGACACCTTCCGTGGTCGAGCGTTTCAAATCTACATTCAAATCTGTAGATCCATGGGACTTACCAAGCGTTGTGTCGAGGAGAATATTCAAAAAGTAATATGTGCAAGCATTCCCCGCGTTGTGATGAGAGCCAAGGTCGGATATAAGTACGTTGAGCCCATGTACAAACATCTGTCCAAAGATTTGTTTCATGACGTCAAAGAGCCTATTGGCATTCACGTTCAATCGACGCACAGCCGGGCTGGTGGAGACATTACCATATCATCCACGGCCGCTTCACGGTCTCCCGGTGCCTCTTGTAAACGAGCGAGAGCACAGCAAGGACACCCATGAGGGCCTGTACGATCTGTGACGGGCATTAGTCGGAACGGTGTGCGCTGTGGGGCACACGGACATACAAGGGCAGTGGGGCCCAAGAGCTGGCATGAGTGGCGGTCGAGGGGAACCAAACTGGTGTTAATGACGTGCGCCAATGAACTCATCGTGGTTGGCGTCGAGCTCGACGATGGGCTGGACGAGGAGGGCTCCAACACGGCAAACGACGAGTTTGGGGAGGAGCTGGCTCCTGTGCAAATTGTTATGCGGTCCGGGTTACGTAATCTATACATACCATAGTGCTGCGCCATCGACGGCGACGACGACTGCTGCGATGTCGTCGTTCTTCGGTAGGTCTTCGCCGGCGCCCAGCTCACAGTCAAACAGTTACCACCGCGTGCCCGATGGACTTTCCCCCGGGCTGCGGTCAGGCTCCCGTCCATCCCCTCAGCAGTCAGGCGGGCACTACAACGATCCTTCTCAGACGCTGTTCGAGAGGCGACCCAATGATCGTAAACCAGTGACTTTGTCACGTTCGGGCTTGAAGTAGGCACTCTCACATTCTGCGTGATCAGCCGCTCAGCGATCCATCTAGCTACGCCGTTGTGGGCACGCCCAACGAGAGCATCGCGCTCAAAAACTGCCTCGTCGTACACCCTTCCGACTTTCCCAATAACGTGCACGTCATCGTGAAAGGAAGATACCCCGTCACGACATGGTGCGTCTCTGCTTCCTCGTCGCCCACCACCTCACCCTGGCCACAGTCATGATACGTCCGGGTCGATAGCGCCTGGAACGGTGGGAGCGGCCATGTCACACCGCCAGTGGATGGAGCTCTCTCTCACCGGAGACCAAGTCACCGTCGAGCTACTCCCTGCCCCGCCACATCCCGACGCTCCACCCTTCCTGCAATCGATCGATTTCGTCGTGAGCTTCTGGAGGAAGAATTATGAGAATGCCGTCCCCTATGATCAAGATGAGATCATTTCTAATTTTCTCAATGCATACAGCGGCCTCGTGTTTTCACCCGGAGGGATCTTCACCGTCGATTTCAGGGGTGACAAGCTGAAGCTTGTCGTTTCCTCCCTGGCAATACTGGAGCTTACTGACGAGCAGAGAGGTGGGCGGAGAAACAACCCACGATACATCGAGATGGGCGTGATGATGCAAAAGACGGACATTACTATCATGAAAGAGGGCAGCAGTTCAATGAAGATCAAGGCGAGCGCAAAAAGGTATCTATGATGTTTCGCCAATGATTTGTTCTCATGCCGGCGACCAGAGCGGCTACCAATGCAATCATTGCTCCAAACTTCAAGTTCGAGGACATGGGTATTGGCGGCCTCGACAAGGAGTTTAACGACATCTTCCGTCGCGCTTTTGCCTCGCGCGTCTTTCCACCTGCCCTCGTCGAGAAACTTGGTATCCAACACGTAAAAGGTTAGTACCAGCGGTAGCAATTTGGATTATTCCACGAAAGTGTACTCCACAGGTATCCTGCTACACGGACCTCCTGGAACGGGCAAGACGTTAATCGCACGCCAAATTGGGAAAATGTTGAATGCGCGGGAGCCCAAGATAGTGAATGGGCCAGAAATCTTAAATAAATACGTCGGTGCTTCCGAAGAGAACATTCGTAAATTGTTCGAAGATGCCGAAAAGGAGGTGAGTTCCCACCGTGGTTCCATGTGTATCGTATTTGATACGAATTCATTGCTGCAGTACAAGGAAAAGGGCGATGAGAGTGGCTTACATATCATCATTTTCGACGAGCTTGATGCCATCTTCAAGCAGCGTGGCTCAACAAACAATGGAACGGGGGTGGGGGACACCGTTGTCAACCAGCTTTTGTCAAAGGTATGGTGCGTCGTATCCTCGGGTTCTGGAATGCGCTCACTCTGGTTTCAGATGGACGGCGTTGACCGATTGAACAACATCCTTGTCATTGGTATGACGAATAGGGCGGACATGATAGATGAGGCGTTGCTACGACCGGGTCGTCTTGAGGTTCATATGGAAATTTCACTCCCCGATGCGGAGGGCCGGCATCAGATTCTACGTATCCACACCGCCAAAATGCGCACGAATGAGGTGATGGACAAGGACGTTGACCTTAAGGAGCTCGCACAATTGATGAAAAACTACTCGGGCGCCGAAATTGAAGGATTTGTCAAGAGTGCGACGAGTTTTGCATTTAATCGGCATGTAAAGGTCGGGACATTTGCGGGCATTTCAGACGACGTGGAGGATTTGAGAGTAAACAGGGGCGATTTCTTTCACGCACTGGAGGAAATAAAGCCGGCGTTTGGTACTTCCGAAGAGGAGGTTCAGGAAGTTATTCAAAATGGCATCATCGAGTTTGATGCTGAGATCCACGTGCGTCATGACTCGTGTTCTGGTAGCCTTGCTGAGATACTGTCTAGGAAATTCTGGAAAAGGGCAAGCTGTTTGTTAACCAAGTTGCCAAGTCGGAGCGGACCCCACGGGTCAGTGTCCTGTTGAACGGTTTACCGGGGTCTGGCAAGACTGTCTTGGCTGCTACGATTGCATGGCGGTCAGAGTTCCCTTTTGTGAAGATCATCTCGCCCGACCGAATGGTTGGTTTTTCGGAAGCACAAAAAATTTCCGCTATCACGAAGACATTTAACGACAGCTACAAGAGTCCGTTGAGCGTGATCGTCGTAGACAACCTAGAGCGCCTGCTAGGTGAGTCCACTGTGGGCACGCGAATCGCAGAAAAGCTGACGGGTTTGTAGATTGGACATACCTGGGCAGCAGATTCTCGAATGCCGTTCTCCAAACACTGCTTGTTCTCATCGCACGGAAGCCACCCAAGGTAAGTCGTACGCCGTCTGGCGTGGGCGGATGCTAAGCAGATCAACTGGAGGGTCGGCGTCTGTTGGTGCTCGCCACCACTTCCCTCGGACAACACATCACGGACCTGGGGTTCTCGGAGGTGTTTGACGCATCGATAAAGGTACCGCCGATCTCGCACCTTGGGCAACTCGAGGTGGTGCTCCGATCGGTGGAGCTGTTTTCGGACGAGGGCGGCCTGAGTGGGACACTCCGCCAGCTGAGCAATGCCGGGTTCCCGCGGAACGCGTCGGAGGCGGAGGCGCCGACGGTGCCGCTGTTGGTGGGGATCAAGAAGTTGTTGAGTATTATCGAGATGGCGAGACAAGAGCCCGAGAGCGTTGGAGAGCGGCTTATGAACGGACTAATGTTCTGATCAAAGTAATAGTGTTAGTGGACAGGAAAGGTAATATATTCCCACATTCAGGTGTGCAGAGGGGTTCAGGTGAGCCTGGCACTGAGCCGAGTCGTCCACCATCGTCGTCTGCCCGGCCTCGCCATACCCCTGAGCGACAAGATCCAATGTCTAACGAGGAGATCATACAAGATCCCCCCCATCTCTACCCGCTGCCCCGCTCCGCATCCCAGCCCAAACCGAAAGGCATCCTCAAGAACGCCGTCCCACAGCCTGCAGGACAACAACAGCAGTTTGTGTCTCGTGACGCACTTTCGCCGCCATTCTGACATGCCAACGCCATGCAGCAGCCTCCAATGGGACGAGGCCAACATTGCGCTGACTGAGATTCAGAAAGATAGTCTCATGAAGATCACAGAGCCCAAGACGCCGTACGTCCGGTACAATGCCGAGACAGACGAAGTCGAGGGCGGTACGTCCTTGCTTCCCCGCCATTCTCCGCGCACAACACCCACACCGTCTTGGTGTTGCAGATATACCTGACCTCCATCTCGGGGCCCGTGCTAGCTCGCCGAACAGCGTCAGCTCGCGCGCAGACTCCCCGACGAGCATGCTGGCATCCGGTCCGTCCTCGCGTCGTGCGTCCTTGTCGAGCGTCGGGCGGAACTCGTCGGGACGTTCAGGGAGTGCGACGTCGAGCCGCAGCACATCGTTCAACCTCCCCAACGAGGCGAAAGGCGAGATCAGATCGGCCGAAGGGCAGCAGCCTGGGGACGAGATCGAGGGGGACGAGATGGACGAGGAAGGTACGACGGGTTTTGTCGTCCGGCGCGTGTTCCTGAGCTGATGTGGCGAGCAGCTGCTGCCAAGCATGCCGCGTTCGTCCGGGCGCGGGGTCGCCACTATTCGAACGAGGCGGAGGCTATGAAGGTTAGAGGCGTGCGAGTCCAGTGGCGTTTGGGTTCTGACGTTTGTGCAGAAAGCGGCGTTGCTCATGGACGAAGATGACGAGGAGGATACGGGAAAGGCGGACAGGGAAGGCGAATTCGATGTGGAAGCGGATGAATCCGACGCCAACGACGCGCAGGGTGAGCCGCAAGGGCTCGTTAATGGTAACGCTCACGGGGAATGAAACTTGAAGACGGATCGGTTTCGCGCGTGCTTGTATGTCGAAGCGGTTTGCTATGCTTTTTTCCCCTTTCGTTGTCGTGAGTACTGGATCGGTCACCCGCTTTTTTTTTTGCTAGTAATGTGCGTTGCACTTCACCGTATGATGAATACAGCTGTGTTTGTACGCATCTGCTCGATGAATGATCTCCCCCTAACCTGGCGGATTATTGATTTACCACATCGCAAGAAGCCCGAATCAGCCGAAACCTCGCGCGCCCGATAATAAGACACAGCCGAGTCTGTCCGCAACTCCCGACAGTCCACCATTTGAAAAAAAAAAAAACTCACCAGAAAACATGGCCCAGGACGCCTCCGGTAAAGGACTCCTCCTCAAAGCCGATCTCGTCGCGGAAACTTTCCGGGACGAGGTCAAGGCATTCGTGGCGCAATCCCCGCACACGCCGACGCTCGTCGGCATCCTAGCAACCTCGGCTGCGCCGAGCAAGTTTTACGCCGAGTTCACGCGCAAGCAGTGCGAGGAGATCGGAGTGCGGTTCGTTCTCAGGACGGTCGGGCCTGACAACGGTGTAGCGAACGGGGGCGGGGTGGAAGAGGCCATCATAGATGCCAACGAGGATGCGGATGTGCACGGGATCATGGTGCGCGTTGTGCTGCGGTTGGAATCCGACGGGTTGTTGATGGCGGGATAGGTGTATTACCCCATCTACGGCGGGCAGCAGGTGCGTGCGGTTCTATTCGACCGTCGGGCCAGCCTGAGAAACGGCGTGCTGAGGACGGTGGCACAGGACCATTATTTGCAGCAGGTAAGCGGAGGGGGCGTTGGCGTTGGCCCGTCGTCGTTTATACAAATCGCCCAGATCGTCTCGCCTCTGAAGGACGTCGAGGGCCTCCACTTCAAGTTTCACTATAATTTATACCACAAGTGCGCGTTTTTATCCCCCCCCCTAACTGAGAACCTTGTTCACGTCGCACGGCCCAGTATCCGATTCATAGAACCCGCTTCCCTCACTTCATCTATTCCTTCGTCCGTGCCCCACGCCCCGGCTAAAGACGATGTTCCCCCTCCCGGTATGGTCAAGTCCATCCTCCCATGTACGCCCCTCGGCGTGGTCAAGTGCCTCGAGTATATCGGAGTATACAATAAAATCCTCGCGTACGGCGACCGCGCTTACGGCAAGACGGTGACGGTCATCAACAGGTGAGAACGCACGGTTTGTCATTCCCCTGAAAGTGACGACCCCGCCTTCCGTAGATCCGAAGTTGTTGGAAGACCCCTCGCGGCGTTATTGGCCAACGATGGCGCACGCGTGTTTTCCGTGGACATTGATTCCATCCAGGTGCGCACCATGTGAAATAGGGTCCCTCGTTACCGGATCTCGTTCCCAACGGAAAACTCACCAATATAACGAAAAAGGAGTATACCAAGCGGCCTCGTACGCCAGAGGCAGCCAGGAAATACCTTCCACACCACGTCACTCATCCGAGCCAACTATCGCTACAAGAATGTCTGGCACTCTCTGACGTGGTCATTTCGGCCGTTCCAACTGCCGAATACAAAGTCAAGACGGAGTGGTTGAAAGAAGGATGTATTGCCATCAACGTGGCAGCGGACAAAAATTTTGAGAAAGACGTAAGGGAAAAGGTGGAAAAAGACATTAAGTACCGAGTCAAGAGTGTCACTAACTAACCTTCATAGGCGTCAATCTACATTCCTGCCGTCGGAAAAGTTACTATTTTAATGCTGCTCCGGAATTTGTGCGTACTTTTGGTCTGCTATTGTGGACAGGCGCTGAGATAACAAAACAAACCCCTGTTTGCCTATCAGAACACGCCTCATTCTTTTTAAAGATGTCTTGGCACCATCATTAAACTTGGCGTGAAAGGGGAAATCATCGGCAGGTCCAATTGAATTACACGCCGATATGTACACCATTAGCATGGGATTACCACTGTGACGTGCGTTCTACTAGAGGATGAAGCGGGTTGGTCTATGAAGACGACTCTGGACAGTCTAAAGTTAAATAATCAAGTTCCTTACGTTGCTATTTGAAGAGAGCTTCTGTGATTTGTGATGGATCAATTTGCTTGGTTTGCTCAGTATGGGAAAGACTGGGTGTGACCGGAGTCGCCATTCCTGAAGCGTCCTCTGCGAGAAATCGCACACGTTGTCGGTGCAGCTGCGCGAACGTCAACAGAGACGTAGACCGGTCTGTTCCTGAAGCGAACACATACCTGGGGTAGTTTGGGAATGATGGCGAGGACAATAAGAGCGACGAGGTTGATGGCAAACAGCCAAGGATTGTAGTTGGTGTAATGAGTCGAAGCGAGAAACCTGAGAGGGCATGTCAAGATCCACCGAGAACAACTTGGCCAATAGACTGACAGTAATATCGGTGCGGTGAACAGCCACTTCTTTGCAGGGGTATACTGCGCCCCGTCGTCTATTTGCTCCCACAGCGTAAGGTCATCGTAGGCACCAGCGTGGAGTTCGGTGTCAAACGGGATGCCAGTGACCCAGTGGAACATGAGATATGACAGCTAAGGCTGTTCAGCAGATCGCCGAACGCAGGCTAGGAGTCACTCACTGCGAGATATATCAAATTGACGAGGGTCCAGCTAATTTGCTGCGTCATGCCAGGGATGGTGTCGATAACGATTTTTCCCGTGAAAACGAGGACAACATGCATTAGCCATGCACCTGAGGGAAGCGGCACGTGAGCGCTGGGACATGGAAACACGTGAGACCCGCAGACCTTTTGCATTGACCCAGTTGGCATTGATGTTGAGGTATGCACTTCTGTCGAGGAGTTCCTCGACGCAGCCGCCAACCTCCTCGACCTTGACAATGCTCCCGTTTCTTTTCCGGCCCTTGAGGGCTGTGGACTTGTGTTGGAGGGAGAGCTGTGGTAGGTTGATTGTCGGTGGGACGCTCATGAGGGCAAGAGACAAGGCAACGTCGGTGGTTTTTCCGCAGCACCTGGCAGGCAAGGGGACGAGAAGGCGACCAGAACCAAACATGTACAAAGAACCCATTTTGTCATCACGTGACTTTCTTCCTCCTCCTCCCGAGTCCCGATGCTGCTGCAGTGGTGCAACCTGAAACCGCTCGGTCCGTCCCATCTTGCTGCCATACGCTTCTCTTCGCAGTGCAGGGTGCAAGCAGTCAAGATATTTCCGACCGGTGCTAAGCCCTTTGCATCTTGCCCCGACGTCGTCGCGTGGGTCAGCACCCTGACCGCGCTGTCTGCTCTGATGTTTCTCCAGACGTACCGAGCCCGATTCCTTCTTTGTAGACGTCTATTTTAACGCACAGCCCGTGCCTGGTCAGAGCTCGCAGGACGGAAAGCAAAAGCTAAAGGCCCCCAATGCGCTCATCCCGACCGTGATCGCATACTCTGGCGGCCAAACCGAGTTCGCGATTGACATGGGCGCCGACGTGTGTATTTGTCGCATTCTATATTCCACATCCTGATGATCCTTCCTTGTGCAGTTTGGTACACGACTCATGATCGTGCGCGGAGACTTTGAAAGCGTCTCCATGGCCGTATACGGCGAAGTCGTTGCTGATACCGTAGCACATGTGGCATCCTATTCGCCAAGGGATCTGCACCCTCCCGAACCTGTCTCTATTGCACCTGCTCTCAACCTTGCTAGTGCTTCAGACCCGACCTGTTTGGCAAGACAGCTTCTCGCATTGGTTCCCGATGCTCCCTCTCTCAACCTCGTTATTCGTCTCATGTTTTGTTTAAAGCCACCTAATGATGATTGGGACCTTCCTGAGTTCCCCCATTTGTACTCGGACTTGAACGAAGAGGACATGGATATCGATCTCGACTCTGCTTTCCGCTGTCTCAGTCGTCCGTTGGCCGAGGATGTTTCGGTCGAGTCTCTGCAAAGTTTTGCGGAAAAGGTAGCGGATGCGATCGGTCCAATGGTCTGCAATAAAATTTGTTTGCTGGCCACTCTTCTCATCCAATGAAAGTAGGATGACACGCAGGCTTACCTCGTTTCTGGAATATTGTGCCGCTCGGCTTCACAAGTCCCCCATTTTGCTCAGGCACTCATGGTGAGTGTGATCTCCAGGAAACCATTTTTTAATGTTCCTGAAATTCATTATAGCAATCAATTGACTTGGAAAACGTTTTTGATGTTGCAACTCTGAATGACGATGATACGATATATACCTTGTTGGATGCGTCAACAAATCCCGATATTTCGGGGCTTCTCAACGCTGACTGGTTCAAGGATTTACTACAATCCGTGGAGTCATTGCCCACTGTCCGACGGGAAGTAAAAAAAGGCGTTCGGCGGCTGACCACTCGACTATGGCAATGGCAAGTTTTTGAAGACACCTTATCAAATCCAGAGGGCAGGCTTGAAGATGCGTGCAGATTTCTGAAGGAAGTAGGAACCGAGGAAAAGCCGTTTGGTATCTGGTTGAGCTGTATGATAATGCGTGAAGACCTCTGGAGGAATATGCAGTGCGGTACTGGTGGCCCCCTTGTGTCCTTCATAGACCCGCCATTGGCGTCAATATCTCATGCTGATTTCCTTAACTTTGTCAAAGCTTACGTCGGTGTAGCATGCGTTCTCGCGGTCTATGCATGGTCCGATAGTCTTCCAAACGATCACTGTCGAGAACGTACGCTTGGCGTACTCAGGTTGTGGCAAAACATACCAGGCTATCGCGAGGTAAGTTATCTCTTTAATGGATATCTGAAATCTGATTGCTTGTCACAGATAGTCAACCATCTTCTACTACTCCGTCAGATGACCTTTCGTCTGGAGTGCATGACCACCGATAACGATCCTCCAGCTCAATCAGGCATTCACGCCGAGAATATCATTTTGAATCTCGTCAACGAACCTCGATGTTACCTCAGCGCGGACTTTATTAAGTGTTTACAATCTTGGCAACCGTTTTCTTTGACCTACATTAGCGAAGAGGAGCGTATTTCATTTCATAGGGCAGCTACAATTGCCAATGATGGGTTGGTTGGTGCAATGGAGGAATTAGTCCGGGCAGACTCCCCGCCCTTCGACTTGTGCCGTATACGTGGGTTGAGAGTCGCAGTTGCTGTCATCCTCCATGAAATAGTGGAAGAAGAAGCTGGGGACTGGAATGTCCTCGAGACTTCATGGAGGGGAGGTATACAAGGCATGGTCTTTCATGTCATAGACATGACGTCGTCCATTAGCCAAGAGCTCAAGACTCTGTGTTCTTTTAACATGACACAACCAAGAGAACCAGGGATCGTTGAACAATTGCTCTTACTCGCCGACGAAATACTTCCTCTGGTCATCCACTTGGAGCCTCTTTCGGTAACCACCAGTCGGACTATGCGCCGCGCCATTGAGGCGATAGCGGATGTTTTCACGTGTGTCGATTTGGTTTTGTCACAGGAACCAGTTCAGTCTTGCTTTGTCACAGCTGGAGATCGCGTTCGTCAAACCTGTGTTGCTGTTCTTCGACAACTTGCCGAGTCAAGGGGAGTGGAGTCCTCTAGACGTGGGCCTGCGCTCTTCCTTCGAACGCTCTTTGAGCATGGTCTCCGAGTAGACAACATCGATCCGGCCCATCACATTCGACAGGTATACACCCTTGTTGATTCTCTCCTGCCTACTGTGGTACCAGGAGCAGCACAATCTAACTCGAGATGGGTACTGTCTGTCATGCCGCTTATCCTCACCGACCTTGGCACATTCTTCCGCGCATTAGACCTCGATAGCAAACTCATTTTTTTCGATCGACTCGCTTCCTTGGATAATGGAACTCTCTGTGCCGGCAAGTGGCTACTTGCAGAGGAATTCAAGCACATGGCGAATGTCGCCAGGCTTCTTGGAAACATACGAGACGCGCATCATCTTATCGTGCAGTACGACATCAATCTCTGCCTTCAGCTGATTGCCAGACTCGTAGACGAGTCGTCCGAACATTCTGCTATGTGTATAAACATGATTTGCACGATGCCAGAGGCAAGTCACGGACTCATGGATACAATCACCTCCATGCTAAGCGCCCGCCTGCTTTCGACGGAGCTCATGCAGATCACTCGAGTCCTCGCTTCCTCGTCGCTTGTCGACTCACGCCTCAAGTTTACACTCGCTCTCACACTGATCCGTAGCATCACCGTAGCAGAACTAAGCAGCTGCATAGGCGAAACATTTGACACCATTCGATCTATCGTGTCTACCGTCGGCGAGGCAGACCTGGCTCTCGATCGTCTCTTGTGGGAGTTTGGACATTGCCTCTCGTCCATCGCCGGGTCCGAAAACACGTTTGACTCGCTCGACGTCCAAAGCGTCGTTCGAGCACTCGACTGGCTACACGATAAGCTCCCTGGTCCCTCTGACCTCCCCGGATTGACCTGGAGCAAATGGGACAAGCTCTGCGACGTGTTCCAAAATGGCGTGCTTCCTGACATGTATCCAGCCCTGAAGTCCATCAAGGCAAAACTGACGCCACTTCCGGACTCGTCGATCCCAACAACGCTGATCACAGACGCACGTTCGCCGTTGACGCTGTCACTTCAAGCGCTTGAGCAGGTACTACAGCCACCGGCGCCAGTGCCCCGTACGCCTGCGCGACGGGGGCGGTCGCTCTCGCCTGGCAGGGGAGACGTGCTGGGGTTGGTGGCGCTATCCCCACCGACGGCCCTGTTGCGGTCGCCGGCTATATCAGGGCTGTCCAAGACATACTCAAAGAACGATTTCAGGGAGCTGAGGCAGACGCCGTCGGCGAGGCAGAATACGAGCCGGATGCCGAGCTTGCATGTGGACGTGAGTGCTGAAATTCTGGAATTCTTTATTAACATAAATAAATAAATTCGTTGACTCATAGGAATTCGATGCGGCCACGTCGTCGCCGCTCGTGCAACCGCAAACGTTAGCGATGCCGATTGACCCGAATGTGATGGGGATACCGCCGTTTGGGCTCGGTGCACCGTTCAGTATGGGTTAAGTGTGTATTTTTCATGTACAGTAGGCTGTCTCATAGTGTATGACATTGGGATTTGCCTAATCCCAATACCGCCTTTGGCAGCACTTTCTTCGACCTCCGATTGTCTTACAAACCAATTTCATAATATAGCAAAAATAAAAAACCATTCCTCGCGCCTGTGTCACCATAAGTGTTATTTATTAGTAGCGGTGACATGAAACAACTTCTTTACTGACTAGCAAGCTCTCATTCCCCTGCCGTGCTGAGTGAGATAAGCAAGCAATAGTTTCACAAAGAGTAACGACCTAAAGTGACACATCAGGTTATATGAGTCAGATCTATGCAGCAAGACTTCTTCATCAATTACAACATCATCAACCCCCACACCACTACCACTACCATATTTCAGCTTTACCATTTCATAGTCAAGGCATGCACTACATGAAAAAGCTGCATTGCAAGCAGGAAGAGGACTGCCATTGACAAGAACATGAGGTATACAAGATATATGAATAAAATAAATGCAATGAAAAGAGAGTGGTGAAAGGTAGAGAAGTGGGCATATTGGAAGAAGTAGATGAGATACAAGGAAAAAATGCCATCAAAGAATGAAAGAGAAGGGGTGATGCAGGGGCAAAAGAAAGGCCCAGGTAAGTATTATATATACAAGCAAAAGGAACTAATATAATATATGAAAGCAGATTGTTATCGACAAATTAGAAAACAGAGAGGAGGATATGTTATGTAAGAAGTGAGGCTATCAAAAGGGTAGTCTCTATGTAAAGTGCATACAACAAGGCAAGAAGTGCCTTTCACCTTTTGCTATAATAAAGGAAATATTATATATAGTATCTTATGTGACTTTTAAATAGCTGTGTGAAAAAAAAGAGTTGGCAAGCAGAGGGTCAAACTGCAAAAAATACATGTAATTGTAGACCTTCTAGTGCTAAATAAAATGAAGACAAAAATGACTGGATTGCACATATTAGCAACTTCCTAAGCTAGTATTGTCTTATCTTGAAGCCATTTTTTTTCTCAACCATTGTAAGATATATTTTATATATAAAGTAATAATATATGGTTTTCAATACTGGCTATTAAATGCTTGCTTTGGCATTTCTCTCTATACAAATATTATTGAGTTATTCCAGTCAAGCCAAATTATGACTTTAATAGAGCCAATACTAATATTAATTTTATAACTTGTAAATGGCCAAACCAAATTATACAATTTGTGTCTTAAATAATAAATATAAATTTTAGCTATATTTCATTCATTGACTATTTTCAAATCCAAAAAGAAATTGAAATGCTAGAAGCAAAAAAATTATAAAAAATTACAAAGTAAAAAAGCCAAGCTATAGCAATATTACCTATTACACTTTGACTAGGTAGGTAGGAGCATAGCCCTTGTGGAGCAAGAACAAGCAACTGGATATATTCTTAGAATCAAGAATTCTAGATAAACAAATAGCATTCACTCAACAGTAGAATAAAGTCTGTTGCTAAGAGACCAAGTGGAAGAGAACACTTGGGAGCTAGTGATGAGAACAGGTTGTATTTAGGGGAATATGAGGAAGAACTAAGCTAAAGTACATGGAACCTGTTGAAGGGTTTATATATATATAAAAGAAGTTGAGGGCAGGCTTATATAGTACAAAGAAAAAAAGTAAATAGTAAGCAATGGTGAATAAGTGCTGACTAATGTATCAGTTAGTGAGAATGGATATGTCATATGGAATGAGTAATTATAGAGAAAACCAGTTTACTGATATAATAGTCACAAGAAAAACAGATGACTATCATAGAAAGAAAGATAAGTCCAAATAAAGACATAGCAGAAGAAAGAAATAGAGACTAAAGAGAAATTGTAATATTGCCTTCTTAGTATATCTGAAACTGCAGTGAAGAATCAAATATCAAGATATCCACCAACTGGAGATCCAGTAATATTAGTATAAGCTGTGTCATTTAATCCATTATTAAAGGGGACAGGAAAAGGAGATATGGGAGATGGAAAATGCCATGGATGAGCTGTGGAATAGAGCTATACATAAGTAGACATCCTTGCACTAGAATGAAATCCTGCAAGAGAAACTGGAAGACCAAAGGTGATAGTGGCATGATGGGATGAGTTGGAAATTGAAACACTTCAACTACTAAGGCCCAAATATGGGGACAAAGTAGCTTTTGATATCTTCAAAGTGTCACCAAGGGCTAGGGTACCTTGGGTTTGAATGTGAATGCTCTGGCCTTTTAGCCACCAGAAACTTGGACATGGAAAATGCCTTAGCCTTCTAGCCACCAAGGACTTGGACTTTATGGGACAAGTCTTGAGATCCTAGCCTAGAACAAAACTAGCTTGCTGTGACTTCTTCAAAGGCGGATGGAAATCCCTTGGATTGTTTGAAGGAAAAATCCAAGACTTCAAGACTAGAAATCCAGTTCTGTCACTTTGGGAGTTTATATATAAAATGACTATGTATATATATATACATGGAATTTAAGATATACTGTATACTATTTAAATAAAAGTCCATTATTATTTAATAAGAATACTCTAAATACTTGTTAATGTCATAAGAATCATGAGAAGCATACCATGCTACTAAATCATGTTGTTATGACAAATAAGAATCATAGATAAAGCATAGCCTTCAAGGCTATGATTATGAGAATACCATATGCCAGTATGGCAGATCTTTGAGATAAATATAAAATAGGATCCTTGATCCATAAAGCCAGTGCATGTTCTTCATATATAGCCTTGTAATGGAAAGGAAGCCTTTGCTTCTGTGAAATAAATGTCATGAGGGAACTTTCATGATATGGCAGCATGCTGCAACCATGAGGCATAGATAAGGGGGTGAGTCCTTGTGACTCATAGATAGGGACCCTGAGTTAGGAAACAAGATTCTGGCTCTTGATGTGACTTTAGAGAATAGATAGGATATGAGGCAGGCATATTCATGCCATGAAGAATTGGTTAGGCAGAGCCTGAACCCTTGGGAAACAGCCATCCTATGACCAATGTGACTTGCATAAATAGGTTTCAAGGTGTTTTCTGATTATGTAATTAGCTAGTGATCCTTGATAAGATATGCAAGGGAGATAAGATAAGATAATTGATCTCAATTAGATAAGACCCACTGATAAGATAAGATCAATAGATAAGATGAGCACTGATATAAGTGCCAACTTAATAAGATAAGATCTTGCAACCTGGCAAGTCAAGTCTAGAAATTGAAAAATGAGGCCATAAAGACCACTTCTTTTTGATCTTTATAGATATTGCCTTTTAGGCTTTTTTTCTTATACCATAACAGAAATAGAGGAGTTGTAAGAGGAAAACAATGATGATAGAGGTAATGGCTTAGGAGTGGGATGATGAAGAGGACAGCAGTTGGCACAATATCTAGAAGCCTATTTAAGGCATTGAGGGCACTAGAAAAACCTACAATCAACTTGCATATTGTTACACTTTGCCCAAGTAGGGCAGAGTATAGCCCTTAGGAGACTTGACCTTCAGGGCAAGACAAGTTTGGGTTGGTCTGGATATCCTATTAGCACACTTGCATGAACAGAATCAAGATGAAAAAAGTGAAGTCCAATGAAGGACTTATTAAGGATGCATACCATATGGCTATGCCAGGATACTGGTAATACAAGAGGTGTTGGAGATATCCTCAGGAAGCTGAAGCAGAGACTAAAGATCAAGCCTATGATTAAGGAAGACTAAAGCTAGAGTGCATGGATAGAGTGGCTAGGATTTATATAGTATAGAAAATATCCAAGAAAAGAACTAGAAAGATGATGTCTATGAGAAGAGATGATCAAAGATAAGCAAGAATAGAACAGAGATAAGTCATAGATAGCAGATAGAAGATCTAGGATTCAGGAAAATGCATGGGTCAAGTCAAAAGAAGCCAGATAAGAAAGAAAAC
>JBBPKM010000043.1:5799-27144 GCA_038089255.1 Austroboletus rostrupii
AGGAAATTTGAAAACTGAATGTGGAAAAATGTACAAATCTACAATATAGTATGGCAATTCTTGATTAGATAGTCACTCAGGTAACCAGAGCCTCCATTTGCCTTAATTTGAGGTTTCAGCCCACCTCATGCTATAAAGACCAACTTACAAAGAGGAAGAATGCCAACCAAGAGGAAAGGCCTACCAGGAAGAATAAATTCAATCTTGGAATAGAGTCATGGGAAGGGGAAAAGAAGTCCTGGGCAGGTGCACAGAATGGAACAGCATTGGATGAAATATCAATGATGTCAGGCAGAATATAAGATGAGAACATAGTAGGATGCTGTATTGACAGCAATTGGGGTGTGGTTCTCAGCTAGTGCTCAAAATGTGGTACAACAATGGAGCTAGGCTTTAAAGTCAAAGGTAAAAAGAATATTGGATGCACCAACAAGCAGTGCTAACAAAGAATGAGGTTAGTTTTGTGATAATGTTAGAATCTCACCAATAAGTGCCAACACTCTAAGAGAAGAGGTAGTGGATTTGAGGCAACAAGAAAGTATTGCAAAACTAGGGTACAGTACAGAAGACTAACAAGCTATATACAAAAGTACATGTATCATATGTGAGGCAATCTAGAACAAGATGATGTCATAGGTAATTGAAGCTAAAATAATGATACTGTGAAGAACAATGTGATTTGGTGAAGAAGTGAAGAAAGGGGAAAAAAGGCATGTGAAATAATAATGGAAAATGAAAAATGTTTCAGTAGATCAGCATCATCAGTATGTCATAGTTATAATAGCATAGCCAGCCATATATCTCCCCCCACTCCATTCATCTACCACAGTCCAGATTGATCACAACTGATGCCTAAAACCTTATAAAAGCTGAGCATGCACACCACACAGAAAATGATCTGCAACAATAGTGTAGCATAATAGCAGTAAGGATAAGGATAAGAAAGAAACCTCCTACACTGCTAATAATACAGAAACACTCACAAAAGATTGTGGTTGTGAGAGATAAAGGATGGCATACATGGCAAGGGTGGCCTTTATATATACTGTAGCTAAGATGCCATTGTGCCAGAACAAAGCACTGGTGATACCGGGAATGACGTCAGGATGAATATAAGGGAGCATGACATTGGCAAAGGGCATGGATAAGTGAAGAGAAGTGAAGGTGGAGGATAGCGAGACGTTACACAGCAACTACTTCCGGCCCGAAATGCGAAAATCGATCTCGTTTAGATACAGATCGAGAACAACTCTATCTTTTTCTTTAAAATACCATTCCATCCGGGAGTCCTACATTTTTTTTAAAAAAAAAGCTTTCTATTGCACCGGCAGTCCCTTGGTCGTTCTAATCCAAAGACCTACTACACCCTTCCATCGTTCGCAACGCAAGTCGCAACACATCCAAGGGCGTTCAAATATATACTGAGTTATACGTTGACATCAGGCGAAAAAAAAAGCATGGCACAGCAACAACAAACAGACAAACGCCGTCCGAGTGCACCATCCATCATCCACCAGAACCACTCGCAGCCTCGACGATATCATACACGATCGCCGTGAGCACGAGCGCCGTGGCAAGCAAGCACCCCACTGCACTGATCCGAGTTGATCGGAATGGCGACGTGGGGGATAGTCGCGGAAACGCCTTGAACACCTCGGGCAAGGGGTCCTCGGCGATAACCGGCATGGGTATGGTGACCCGCACGTCCAAATCACGTGACACTCGGAGGCCCGGCGCTCGATCCGAAGAGTGAGAGCGGCGGTGGACCGAGGGTGTCGACGGCGGAGGCTCGGGCGACAATCCGCCCGAACCTGATCCGAAGAACGTGCTTATACTTTGGCGTGGACTGTGCACGCTCAAAGCAGTCCGCACGCTCCGTGGCCGTCCCTCGGGTGACGTGGGACTTATCAACAGAAACTCGTCCATGCCAGTGTTGGATGAGTGCCGGATAGAGTGAGAACGGGAGAGCGAGACGGAGAGAGACGGTCGTCGTGGTTTGGGGGCCTCCCCTGATGCTCTACCAACCGTCTCAGAGGAATGTGCATGGTGATCTGTCCCGTGAACGCTCGTCGGAGAGTCGGTATAGTCGCCCACGGGTTCCTGCCCGTAATAACGGTGCTTGGAGGGAGACAAGACGCGGTTTCGGACTGGCACTTGGATTGTCAGTGGCGAGATCCCTCCTTCCTTGAACTCGGTGGACACTCGCATCTTCATCTCCTCCGAGCCTTCAGGTTCTGGATCCGTGGAATCGGTGATGATCACAACAGGAATGTTTTCCACAGGGGGTACCGATCCCGTCGGCGTCGCTGCCTGTCGAATAGGTGTTGGAGGCGCGCCGGCATCAAGTACTGGTGGCATCTCAATGGACACATTTGTATCCAGCACGGCGGAGGCTAGATGTCTTTTGGACACTATGAAGAGGATGAAGGGAATGATAAGATTGGAAGGGGTCGTAAATATGAGTGAAGCCCAGTTTAGGATTACTGCGAGTGCATCCTTGAAGGCAACATTCAGGATCAGGCAATCAAATAAGGAGCTTGACGTACGTTAGTTTGGAAGGGTATGGTAATTAACCAAGGTAGTATAGCAGACAAAAAGATGGCCGTCCTGTTGGAACATATGTTCCCACGTAGCAGATTGTAGCGAACCACGATTGCGAAGACCGGAATGGAGGTAATGAGTACCGCTAATCATATGTGAGAATAAGTATGAGACAGAATGGCAGTAACATACCTAAAGGAAATACATAGCTCGACACCTGTGCGACCAATCCCAGGGCGCCAGGTGTGGTGTGTGCCGTGAACACTTGCAAAAGGGTCGCACTGTCTGGGTAATTGTATGCCAGACTACCCATCCATCCGATTGGAATGTAAATGAGACAGGAAATGATAATCGATAACCAAACTGCACGACGGATGTTGACTGAAGGATGTGTATTGTTTACCCATGCTGGGATGGTAATGACCTGCCAGGTATTATGTAAAATGAGGACAAGGGCAGAAAAAGACTTACGAATGAGAAATTGGAAAGTACAAATCCTGCTACAGTGGATTGGTTCCTTCCTATGACTGGGATATGGTTGGTGTCGAGGCCCACAAGACTGAAGACGACGATCCATATGAGGGTGATGGAGAGAAGAATGATGAAAGAGACGATTTGGAAGATGATATTATCTACGAGTTGAACGACACTGAGAGGAAGGATGAGACAGACAGTAATCTAGGGACACTGAGCGGATAATGTGGGCAGGAAGGATGGTGCTCACTAGAGTTCCGAATGAACCAAGAATGTATCCAGAGAACGCGCTATTTGCATTGGCCGGTATTTGAGAGACTAAGCTAAATGAGCTCCTGCCAGTTTTGTGAAAGGACAAGACGAACCACAGACCCAGCCGTCGGTAAAACTGATGGCACAAGTCTTGTGCGCTACGTTGACAAGGAATGCATCCATGCTCTATGAAGTCGTCGGCAGAGAACCAATGGAGACGGCAAGGAAGCGCACCTGGAAAGACTCCAGCAGACTGGCAATGATCAAAGTCTCCAACGCCAGGTATAGCAAGATCTGGACGACCACGTGCCACCTCTTGCCTAGGAAAAGGTGGGCAATTGTCGTAAACTCGATAGAAGCCTGGAATGCTTCGTTTCCTTCAATGGATGACATTATTTCGACGATAAACAAGGATGCTGTTCCGGACAGCAGGCCTATTGTAGTAAAGGTGAGAAGAGGCCTAGGCGAACACAGGTCAGTGTGCAGGAGCGTGTTGGTTGGGTGGTCTGACGCACGTCAACCATCCCGCTTGCTGGTAGAGGAGCGGAATGATGACGAGGGAAGGGCCGGTGATGCTTGAAACAAGGAGGGCGACGCTGCCCAGAAAGTTGATGGTACGAGGCATGTTGTGGGAATGGTTGCATGCGGCGGATGTGCTATGTTTTTTGTAGTGCTGTGAGGGGGGCCGGAGTGTTCAACATGGAGGAGAAGGGAGCGAGAGAAAGGGGTGGCGATATGAAAAGATCCTGTGCACGAGCTTATGTGCCCGTGGAGAGTGCCTAGTGTGCGGGGCGCAGCGTCTGTGGAGCCCAGCGTAAACCAGCGCGAGGGGCCGAACGGCTGTGGCCACCGACGCTTCTGATTGGCTCCCTCGAGCCGGCGTACATAACGAATCTAGACTGTTGCGGCCGTGCGGTGGTCGGACCGCCCTCGATGTCCCAGCCTCTTCGCCGTAGTCATTTCCAGCCAAATGACAGCCTTTGGAAGCTCGTTCATTACGGCCTCACCGAGACAGTTGCTGTGGCACCCCCAATCGCCTCGTTGCGATATCATCCAGGGCCAGGGCTCGTGAATGATGCATCCGACGTGGCGCATCACCAAGTCTCCGGCCTTTTAATCTCCCCAGAGGGTTCGTACACCGGTCCACTGCCACAGCGAACCACACATCCGCCCCGAACTCAAGACTGTCAGAGCCGGCTAAGTAAGAGATGCATTCATAACGTCCAAATGGTACACTTGACAATGTTGGCGGAAATAAGACAGTGGGACTTGCCGTGTCTCACTGACCTAGGGGTGTCACTGACGTCACCACACGGCCCTGCTTGCTTTGACCTCTCGCCCACCTCATCCTGCCCTCACACCAGGGTCTCCCGAGCGCCGACTTTCATCCAAGACAAGGAGAATGCGTTCGAATTCGTCCGCTCAAACACACGCCCTGGGCTAAACCCCGCAAGCTCGGCGTCACCGAGATAACTATGCCGCCTTTGAGAAACGCTGTCTCGAGGGCGTGCTAGAGACAGTGAACACCCACGTTAATGGATTCAAATTTGTGGGCGGAACCTTTGTGCTTCCTGAGCATGTGGTGAAGTCCTTGCGCACAAGCACGATGTCTATATGTCTCTACCATGCGTGATTTTTGTTCGCCGCGTGATCGTGTAGATGGACAAGGTTTATTTACAGAGTGGATTGTTGAAACATGAGTCGACCTCTCCGATTGGCACCTGAAGAAATGCAGGGACCATAGGTAAGATCGTCGTCACGCTCGTGCTCAATCTTCTCCTAAAAATCGAGCATTTCCGCCGCAACATAGACGTCGTGGAACTCTCGGAAGGCGACTTCCTACATTTAATTGGGATAGTATAAATTGTACCACGGCCTGACGCCCAATTCCGATCGGGGATTCAGATCGGTGCACGGGGATGTTGCACGTCAAGAATCCATGGGAACGAGTGACGCATCCAAGATTGTTCACCTCGGCAAGAAGATTTTGGACGCCGGCGTCGAGTGCATCATGATTGAGGACAAAGATGTCACAGAAAGTGTCCGCAAGCCTCGAACTGACGTTGTCCAAGCCATCCTCACTGCATCATGTTTGAGGGCGCAGAACCCAAATTATTCAACTGGTACGTTTGGGAATTCTGGAGTCGACGTCAATTTGTCCCTGGATCACAACCAGATAGCCCCCATAATGTGTCCTGATTGGGAGGCAGTACATGGGGAATGGAAACACGAGCAGAATCATGGCATTATATTCTATTGACATATGCAGTACTCGTCATCATCGCTAAGACCTGCTAATCGCGACCTCAGATGTAAAGAAAGGTTTTGGCGTTCCGACCCAATCTGTTTGCATCATCAGTACGCTGCGACCTGAAGGCAAGAATAAGCATCCGGACTTACTGCTTGAATGCTCCTATAAAAAAGTCCTCTATCTTGCTCGGATTCAGGTCGACACTGAAATCGAAAGGCTTCTCCATAAATGTGCCTTTGACCTCCGCCGCCAATGCATCCCCCTGAAGGCTCCTACCGAGCGTCCCAGAGACCTGAACAGAGGTAATGTCAAGCGCCCCAGCGGCAGCGTCCATAATTACTTTGCCGACGTCAAACACGTCCTCGGCCCCCCTCTCCGCTTCGCTTAGCAATCCGTTCACGGCATCAAAGCCCCTCGTCGAACCCTGGGCTGCGGCGAGAGCTGTCGTCGCGCTTTCGTATGCAAGGTACTCGGCGCTCTTGGCAATGTCTGCCATCGCTTGCGTTGCCACATTGAATGCAATGTCCGCACTGCGCTCGTATGCAGCGAGTGCGTCCTTGGCGCTATCGAATGCAACCTTGTCGCTGCCGCACTCCACGATCTTGAGTGCCTCTAGCGCCCCATCGACGGTGGCCTGCGTGAGCTTCTCGGCGCTGGCTAGAGCTTCCTCACAGCCCGACACGAAGTCATTACCTACGCGCCCAGTTAGGCAAAGTGCTTCCTGTGCAGCTTCGAACGCTGCCTTGTCCGCCACGTATTCTGCCGACATCAAAGTGGCCTCGGCAACAGCCAGTGCGTCCTCAGCCACCTGGATCGCTACCTCCAATCCGCCCCGCTCGATCTCGATTCCCAAGATCCAGATGCTCTTGTACCACGGCTCGTGCTCGAGACCTTGCATTGTATTCTGGAGACTGCCCATGCGACTTTTGAGGCCCTCAACTTTATGCTTGGCGCCCTCAATGTCGCTCTCCGCCGCACCAAACTTGCGGTTCATGTTCGCCTCAGCAGCTGCTACTCTGTTCTCCGCCTCCCAAACATCGGAAGCCAACTTTCGTTGCGCCTTTCTGAGACCCTCTGCCGCATTTCGCATCTCCACGAGTCGATCGTGCTGGGCATTGATCAATTCTGTCCGGGCCTTGGTCAGCGCGGCGTTGAATTGGCCCTCAGCTTTGGAAATGGCATCTTGGAGCTTTGCAATGCGGGCATGGTGTGCATGGATAATTTCCAAGTTAGCTTTGGTGACGCTCTCTCGATGGGCTTCCCACGTCACTCGAGCCGCTTCGAGCCGCTTCTTGGCCTGACCGATGATGACATCGACATCGGCACGTTCCTCGCTAACACGTTTCTTTGCGTTCTCGATGCCCTGTTCTGTAGCGTGTTGCATCCTCGTCAAGAGGTGAATCAGCTCGTCGTGAATGTAACCAAGGAGGTGCTGCTCGAGGTCGGCATGAAAACTAAAGTCTGCCTTGTCGAGATTTTTCCAATCCAATTCTCCGATCAGCCTCGCGTCCGCTTCAAACGTCACAAGCTCCGTCAGCTTGAACACACTAATGACCCAAGGCAAATCATAAAGATGAACGTCAAGGACCGCAGTCGACAAAATCACACACGTTTTGAATGAAAGTTCTGGTGACGGCTGTGCGTTGACCAAAAGACGCAGCGCGCAAGTATTCCCGTAAAGCGTGATCGAACCATCGATCAGTAAGTGCTGGACGTCCTTGCCTATTTGCACCTGAACAACAACCTGATTTCCACCATCCATCCCGCCAACTTTGAGAGGACCGAGTTCAAGATCGTCCACGGCTCCGCTGATCGTTAGTATATCCCCGCCGGTCGCTTTACCAATCGGCCGGGTCAGTTCATCGGGCATGCAATGCATGGTGGAAAACACGAACCACATGATACGTCAAGACGTTTTCCCAACGCAATCATATCACCTTTGAACGAAAATCCTGCAGGGTACGTCACATCTTGCACCCTCAATCCCGCAGGACAAATATACAACTTTATTTTTTCGAATTCGAGGAAGTCACTTCGAGGAACGGGAAACTCGCAGTGAAGAATCTTCTGTGCGAATGTGACCAGGTCTGCAAAGCTGAGCTTGTCGATCTCGGTGTACAACATTTCCTCTGGTCAACGATCGGTTAAAACGACCAAAAAGGGAATAAGTGCACATACTCTCTGGGTCTTCATTGACACTGATGGCCACGAGCGTGTTCGTATCTCCAATAGCAAGTCCGCCATTGAACAAAAGACCACTGACCGAGATCGGATTCTATAAGATATCCGGCACCACAGGGCGCATACACCTACGTACCTCAGTCCAGTGACATAGCTCAAGTCCGCCCGAAGGATGAGGTTCGGGCCAATGACCACTTGGTCGCCAATTTGGAACGGGTTAGCCCAACACCCTTTCGAATCGGCTGTGATAGATGCCCCTGTTTCTGTTGCTGACAAAGTCATCTCGAATAACAAGGGTGGTGCACGTGCGACGGGGATGTACAGCCCCGAAGAAATCTGAAGACAAGGTACCAATATGGCCTTGTCGAACGGACACGGCATCATGTCCAGCGCAAGGGTAACGGGGGTCGTAGTGATGCCATTGCCAAGGTCGAGGTGACGAGCGACGGGAAGGAAAATGTCAAGGTCGAAGCCCTTGTCCGGGCGCCAGGATGCCTTGAGGGTCATTCCGGTCAAATTGGACTTTGCGAGTGAACTGAAAACGGGAATTTCGTCCAAGGTCGCGTAAATTTGGACACCTAGGAGTCATATTAAGTAACAGATTCATCAACCAAATACGGCGGCAATCTCACCTTCTTCGGGTTTGTACCCATCCTTAAGGTCTGCGCCGACGACGGGATCGTTCCGGGAGGAGGCGATGAACAAGACATCTTTGAGTGCGAGATCGAAAGCCGTCCCCATTAGCTTTGGCGCAATTTTCGACAATGGTAGGGTGTTGCCCGAAGAAGTCAGTTCCGCATACATTGTCCATTCTGTACGTTTTGGGATGACGTCTGGAGCAGAAGGATACAGATGAACTGTAACGCTCATCTCCAACTCTTCAAACTTCATGTTTCCATATAGAGTGGCATCCGACGACATGGAGCTCGAAACAGGTCGAAGATCGAGTTGGATGTATGCCGAGTTGATGGTGATGTCTCCGAACTCCACCGTACCAAGGTCGGCATGAATGATAGAGCCACAGGAAGAGACACTAAGGGTGGCATTTGCGGATGCGTGACCAGCGATACAGATGTTGGTCAACGTCGCGTACAGCCCTTTGCTTGGCGAAATAGAAATATCGGCGTATTGGATAGTCACATCGACAGAGGGAACTTTGAGAGATTCGTGGTAAAGCACCCTGTATAACTGTTGAATTGAGGAAAGGTCAAATTTTCCAATGTTCGCGTCCAAGGAGAAACTTCTGCCTGAGGCATACGATCCTTTGAAATCGATAGTTGTAGTAAGAAACTGGAATTTGGCTTCTATATTCAACTCAAGATCTTTCCACGAGTCAGAGGTAGACAGACTGGACGAAAATGTCATGGGGTCCAACTACATCAAAGAACTTTAACCAAATAGACAATGTCACACACAAAAGATGGACATACTATGCAACCTTGAGCGCCCATTGGGTTGACCCAAGTGACACCTGAAGGAAGCGCCGCGTTAAGTTGAACCTTCCCATCAATATCCTTTAACGTATAATCTAATTCCATAGGCAGGAGACTTCCTCCAGGAAGTGTCAAGTCGAGGGTTCCGAACAGTTCTATGTCTCGGGCAACGATCTTATTCGAATCTTGTTCTAAAACCAAGCGGATGCAAACACTCGTAATATGGACACCAGGAGTGGCCAAGCAAGTCTTTCCGACAAACGTCCCTTCGATGGTCAGGTTTTTAACGATCGGAGGCTCATTCCAACTTAAATTGGGTCCGAGATCGGCCTGGACGTGCACAATAGTGTCGTTGATGCCCAATAACTTTGACAAAGTGGAAGATAACAACCCCCAGGACGAGTCGATAAGCAAGTCGGCGTCGAGATTATACCCAAGACTCTGCGCGGGATCGCAAGCATAGTTTTGATGGAATATGGAAATGTTTTGGAAAGTAAGATCTGTGCCTTGCAGTGTTTCGCTGGGCGACGCGACGAGCTGAGATAGCGTCAAGGTGCCTTTTATGATAGCTCGTTGGATTGAGGGCGCCGTGTATCCTATAGCTACACCTTGAAGTGGAGCACCGTGCCAGATGTCGAATTCTGCCGCAAGTTTCTTGTTTCCAAAAAGGTCAATAGTACCCTTCGCCACAAATTCACCAAGGGATGTTGCACCATCCTTGTAGCAGCAGTTATAATTATATTTCTATTATTAAGAAGTACTCTTCCAGTGGGTAAGCTACTCACCGGAGGAGAGTCGTGTAAAGATGTTTTTTGCAGAACTAAGTTATTCACTTTAGCATTGGCAATACTGACCACAGGTTTTTTCAATGCTACCGCCTGGATAAGTAGACCATGGTGTGCAACGGGTTTAGGCGGCGGAACAGATGTCTTTGGGAGAATTGGAGGTAACTTAGTGACCTCACCATTAAGAGCAGGGTGGCTAGGGATGTCGGAGATCATTTTAAAAGTAGAAAAACACCCTCTTGATTCAAAGGTTGGGAAGTGTCTTGCAGATCTGGACGAGGTATCGGGGGCCTGCGCGCGAGACTATGTTAGCCTTGTTCGTAGGGAAATCCGGAAGATCAAGATGTTTATTGGTAACCAGAAAACAGTCGTAGCGTTTGATGGGTATCGAAGGAGAGTGAGGAGAGCGCTCGTAACCTGTGTAGGTGACACCAGGTGACCCCCCAAGGGGCGTTTTCGTACTTCTGGCATGCGTGGGCATCATACATGCTCTCGGGTATAAACTTAAGTGCAAATAGATAAGGTACTTCACGTAATGACATGATGTCTGTCGTCCAGGTTTTGAGACCGTTCAGGAGGTGTGATGTACCTGGCCAGTCTTGGTGAGATTGTATGCGCAGGCTAAAAAGCAAAGTTCACAAACAAAATAATCCTACCAATTGGTGCCCGTTAGGGAAGCACGTCAGCTACATGAGCATTATTTGAGGCGAAATATGACCAATATTAACCGTCAACCAGCTCGCTGTCAACGGGTATCGGAAGGTCATTAAGGCCCGTCTGAGAGTTTAAATGAATACGCAAAACGATCTTGAAAGCCAGGACGCCTAAGGTTGACTCCATTTCTCGTTCAAGCAGGTCAGTCTGTCCTGGGAGGCAGCTACAAAACTACTAGACATAGTATACACACCAGAGGGTTCGAGTCAGATTTGTCGGTTTGACACTTTCGCATTTTCATTTGCCTGTTTCAAGTGCTGAGAATTCAACATCAGCATTGAGGCTCAAGGAGGAATACAAAAAAGATAAGAAATTCAAGACTGGGACGCAGCAAACGAAGTATTCTAGTAAAATAGTACGTGCGGAGTCATCAGATTTCGCCCACGGTCACATGTAACAGTCACGCGTCACAGGTGGTTACACGACCGTTGGTGTCTGGACTGTGACACCCAGTGAAAACTGGTTATTCGCAGGTGCTAGCTGGTATGACCAGGTCGTGTACATATTCCCGGATCTTAATTTTTTCTTATATTCTTGTAATGTACAATGCAGAATGTGTAAGATGTGCTGCCATT
This sequence comes from Austroboletus rostrupii, assembly GCA_038089255.1. Lineage (NCBI taxonomy): Eukaryota > Fungi > Basidiomycota > Agaricomycetes > Boletales > Boletaceae > Austroboletus > Austroboletus rostrupii. Next base: position 17,006 of record JBBPKM010000043.1, read on the forward strand.
TTGCCTGATTCTGTGGTAACAGCATTGTAATCTGTATCAGCATATTACATTGCATGTCTTCATGCTCTCTAAGTATTGAAACATGTTGCAATCACATCTATCAGAGTATGGTACCATTACCTATGTACACTTGTACAAACTTTTTTTGAAATTACTTTGGCTTATGTTTGACAAATTTCCTAAGCAGATTTAAAATGATAAAATCATGCTTTACACTGATATACTCATATAAAAAGTAACATGATGTATACAGAGAGAGGGGTTCTGTGCGATCCTTGCACCCTTTGATGCCAGCAATGTGCACTTTGAATCAGTGCACTTTTGTCCATAAATAGAACAATATAGGTGTCAACCTAACATCTATGATGGATTTCAAAGAAAAATACATTGAATTGGATTCAGCAGTAGTGGCAATTATTATTGATGATGCCCCTAGAGATAACAAGGACAGATGAGCATGCATCCCAAATGCAATATATTATCAACCAGCTTTTTGATACACTTAGTGTTGATATTGTTGTTGATATTGTTGCTACTGTTATGGCATGAGAAAACAAGCCTGAAAGGCAATATTTATGAAGATCAAAAGAGAAGTGGCCTTTATGGCCTTATTTTTCAATTTTTAGACTTGACTTGCCTGGTTGCGAGATTATCTTATCTAATCTTATCAAGTTGGCACTTATCTCAGCAATTATCTAAGATCTTATCTATTGATCTTATTTTATCTCCCCTGCTTATCTTATCAAGGATCACAGGCATAATCACATGATCAAGGAATGCCCTCAACCCTATTTATGCAAGTCATATCAGTCATAGGATGGCTGTTCTTCAAAGGGTCTAGGCTTGCCTAACTAACTCCTCATGGTATGGCTGTGCCTACTATATGCCCTATCTATTCTCTGGAGTCACATCAAGAGCTAGAATCTTGTTCCCTAACTCAGAATCTCTATCTATAAGTTACAAGAACTTACTCTCTTATCTATGACTTACAAGGAGTCATCTTATCTATGCCTTATGGCTGCAGCATACTGCCACATTATAAAGGTCCCTTATGGTATTTATTCTAGAAGCATAGGCTTCTCTTCTATGATCAAGGCTATACATGAAAAACATGCACCAGCAGCATGGATCAAGAATTCTAACTCTATTTATCTCAAGATCTGCCATACTGGTGTTACACTTCGCCTGGGTAGGGTGGAGTGTAGCCCTTAGGGGACTTGACTTCCAGAGCAAGTCGAGTTCTGGAATGACTGGATATCCTATCAGCACACTTGCATGAATAGGATCAGGATGAAAGGAGTGAAGTCCAATGAAGGACTCATCAAGAATGCATGCCATACGGCTATGCCAGGATGCTGGATATACAAGAGGACATGGTGATGACCTCAGGGAGCTGGAGCAGAGGCTGAAGATCAAGCCTATGATTAAGGGAGACTAAAGTCAGAGTACATGGATATGCATCTAGCTTCTTATATACTGTTGGGAATGTTCAAGAAAGAAGATGAAAAGATCTAAGTCAGAGATAACAAGAATAGACAAGATAAGAATGAGTCAGAGATAAGTCAGATAGAAGGTCAAGAATAAAGTGGAATCATAGATCGGATCAAAGAAACAAGATAAGAGAAAGATCTAGATGTATAGCCATGAGGGCAGAAGAAGGGAAAGTGAAGATCAAGAGGAAAGGCTGAGAAAGGGAACTCAGCTATGAATACACCTATATAAGGGAAGACAGGAATCAGAGGATGAAGGGGAATGTCTGTTGGTACAGGGATCAAGTGAGGACAGAGAGATCAAGAGAAAGGAGATCAAAGAGATGAGGAACACCCAGAGGGTGTGATGAATCTATGAGAAGACTTGCTGTTGGAGCAAGCACAGCAAAGTGACTGGAAAGGCACCATCAAGATGCACAAGGGTCCGGAGGAACATCTGATAAGAATCAGATGTGACTAGATAAAGATCTGTTGGAAATCTAGGATGCCAGGAGGCAGACTAGAAGTTCTTGTATGAGAAGGGCATAGGAAAGTGCATGGATCATCATGGGGAGATGTCCAGAGTCAAGGGCAGGAGGAGGTTCTGATGATCAATCAGTGATATCTTGGCAGAGTACTGTGACTGTTGATGAGGCAGCAACAGGAGTAAGTCAGGAGCATTTGGAGAAGTCTGGGAATCAAGTAGGGAGCGCACTGAGAGTGCCAGAGAGAATCCAGGGGACTAGGAGGAGATCTAGGAGGAGGAAGAGATCTGGATGCAGAGAGAGTGGAGACACATCAGGGAGGGTTCTGATGGGTCGGAGCAATGTCTGGGAAGGTTCTGGAGCAGTCTAGGTGTGACTGATCAAAAGAAACACATGGCAGGAAGCCATATGTGACAGGTACAAGGAGGAGACATCTGGAAGGTGCCAGATATGGATCAGGGAGCCTTGAGGCGGCAAGGGAGACCAGGGAGGACTGAGGAGCATCCAGGGGAATGCCTGGAGTGATGAAGGATGATTATTCTTGATGCTTTTGAAGAGATAAAGAGGTTCTGGTTGGATCCAAGATCAGGAGATGATCTAGAAGTTCTGGTGAAGTCAAGAAAAGCATGATCTCAATGAAGAGGATGCATCAGGATATTCCCAAGGGCACACAGAGGTGCTAGGGACTTGTCTGGATGCTGGCAGGAGAGCCAAGGGTTTTGGTAAACATCTGATGGAGATCAGATGTAATCTGGATGGCTGAGCCTTAAATAAAGCTGAAGCAGTCAAGGATGTGGCCAGATGGCCCAGATAACTGTGGGTGGACTCAGAGGGAAGCCCAGTGGGCACAGATAAGCAAGGAGGACTCCAGGAGTTGGGTCTGAAGTCAAACAAAGTACCAGGTGGAGACTCTGATTTAATTGTGAGCCAGATCAGGAAGAAGCAGTCAAGAAGGAGCATCAGAGAAGGCTGATGCGGCTGGATACAAGGGAGATCTTTGAGGATGGAATCCAAGGAAGATCTGGAGACCTAGGAGCACTAGGAGAAGGCCAGATGGTTGACTAGATGAGGAGACCATGTATTACAACTTAAATCAAAGTCTCCTCCTAGTACCTTGTCTAACTTCAGGCCCAACTCCTGGAGTCCTCCTTGCTTATCTGTGCCTACTGGGCTTCCCTCCGAGTCCACCCACAGTTATCCGGGCCATCTGGCCACATCCTTGGCCGCTTTAGCTTTATCCAAGGCTAAGCCATCCAGATCACATCTGATCTCCATCAGATGTTCACCAGAACCCCTGGCTCTCCTGCCAGCATCCAGACAAGCCCCTAACACCTCTGTGTGTCCTTAGGCATTCCCTGATGCGTCCTCTTCATTGAGATCATGCTTTCTTTGACTTTACCAGAACTTCCAGATCATCTCCTGATCCTAGATCTTACCAGAATCTCTTGATCTCTTCAAAAGCATCAAGAACAACTATCCTTCGTCACTCCAGGCATTCCCCTGGATGCTCCTTAGTCCTCTCTGGTTCCCCTTGCTGCCTTAATGCTCTTTGATCTATATCTGGTACCTTCCAGATATGTCTTCTTCTTGATCTAACTCATATGGCTATCTGCCATGTGTTCCAATTGATCCTATCACTTCTAGACTATGTCTCCTCTGCTTTCCCTGCATTCAGATCTCCTTCTGCTTCTAGATCTCCTCCTAGCCCTCTAGATCTCTCCTAGCACTCTCAGTGCAGTACCCACTTGTTCCTCAGCTCTCTCCGACCATCCTGAACTCACTCTTGTCACTGCCTCATCAACAGTCTCAGAACTCCGCCAAGTATTCATTGATTGATCATCAGTTCTCTTCCTGACCTCCTGATTATCTTTCACATGATCAGGAACTCTTTACTGCACATCTGGCTTATCAGCCAATGCTTGCCCTTGCTCCTGAACATCCCCTGATGGTGTTTCATGTGCTTCCTGTGTCCATTCTCTCACAGGAACTTCTTGTCTGCCTCCTGGCCTCCTAAATCTCCAACAGATCTTAACTCAGTCACATCTGATTCTTATCAGACGTTCCTTCAGATCTAAGTGCATCTTGATGATGCCTTTCTGGTCTCCTAGCTCCGCTTGCTCTAACAGCAAGTCCTCTCTAGATTCATCACATCTCCTTGATGCTCTTCATCTTCTCCTCCTAGTCTCCTTGATCTTTTTGTCTTTATCTTGATCCTTGTACTACAGACACTTCTCCATCATCCCTCAGTCTCTCCTGTCTGCCTATATGGTGTATTCATAGCTAAGTATCCTTTCTCAACCTTTATCTTGAATATTACTTCCATCTCCTCCTACCTATATGGCTGTATACTTAGTTTTCTTTCTTATCCTGCTTCTCTCTGATCCGATTCATGTTCTCCCCTTTACCCTGATCCTTTATTTGCTATCTCTGACTCATTCCTGACTTGTCTCTTATCTGGACACTTCCTTTCTTGGATCTCTCTGTAGTATATAAACTCTAGACACATATCCATGTACCTTAGCTTGATTCTCCCTACTTCTGCTCTAATGGATCCCCATCCAATTCCCCTTGATCCATTAACCAAGGCCTGACCTTTAGCCTCTGGTATCTTGCTCCCTGAGGATGTCTCCAACACCTTGTAATCTGGTTCTCCTAGCATAGCTATATGGCATGCATACCTGATGAGTTCTTCAGTGAACTCCATTTCTTCGTCCTTAGATCCCATTCATGCATGTATGCTGATGGGATATCCAGTCTCTACTTGAATTTCCCTGGAGGTCAAGTCTCTGTAGGGCTGCACTCCACCCTATTTAGGGTGAAGTGTAACACCATGTGAACTCAATAAAGAGGACATGATCCAGGAAGATCAGGGATGACCAGCTGAGAGATCCAGGAGCTCAGAGGACTGGAAGAGCATTTAAAGGATGCTGAATGTGAACCATGGATGAGTGATCAGGTTGTGATTCTGATCCAGGGATAGGAGGAGGCTAGATGGCTCATAGAGAGCAACTGATAAGTGACATCTAAGAACAACCTAGGAATGGCTCAGGAGAGCCCAAGAGAGGCCTGGAGGATGCCAGGAGCATACAGGGGCAGAGGGATCACTGGTAGGAAGAGCAGGAGATGGCTGATCTAGGAAAAAGTGTAGTGGGGCTACCAAGATAGGGAAAAGTTATAACAACATTCATAATACCAGCAACAAAACAATTGCAATAAGTAGCTTTACTTAATTGAGGTTTATTGTGGAAACTGCTGATCCAGATCACATGACATTGGTGGTAATATTATAGCCAAGGGTATGTACAATATATGTTTCCACCAAATGAAAGTATGATTTGTTCATGTGCCTGCAGCACACTTCATGCATTGTGTTAGAGTCAAATATTGCAATAGTTTTATTGCTCACTGTAATTGCTAACTATACTCTGGATACAAAGCAGTTTTTTTTTTTTAAAGTTTTGTCTTCACAAGTAACCAGAATCTGGTTAGATATGCCAAATTATGCCTTTATTGACACAATTTGAACTTGATGGCTAACATTTATTATGTCCAGTTATAGTATAGTTTCTGTTTTTAACCATACTTTAACTGGTGAAACACTCCAAAATTCCAAGCCAATGGAAGGCAAGGTGTGTTAGGAATGTAGAAGCATTGGTCACAATGACTTTAGTGATCCTTTGGGGAGAGGGGATGCTTAGAGGAGGAAATCTCCAAGACTTCAAGACTAGAGAGCCAGTCCTGTTACCCTGGGAGTTTATATACTAAACTAAGGTGTATACATATTTGGACCATATCTATAGATCAGCCAATGGTGTAAATAACTGTCCATGAGTCAGAGATAAGGACATGAGGTGAGGTTCTATCAAATAGAAGGGAAGCATAAGTATGAGGCGTTCTAGCAGCATAGAAATGGAAGAAAAGAGCAGAAGCATGTCATGAGGTGTTCTAACTCCATATGGATAAAGAAGTGTCCATGTGAATGTCATAAGAGGGGATTCCCCTGGGAATAACCCTGATTAGGTAAGTGATTAGATAAGCAAATAGTAGAATGTCTCTAAGTCCTTCAAATGTCTGTGTATAAATTCAGGAAAAATAGGAGAAAATATATGAAAAATAGAGTTGTAACAACTGGTGACAAATAAGTTTTTGTTTCCACAATAAGATATGAAATATAAGTAGAGGGCAAGCAAAATGCTCCACTAAATCTAAATCAAGAGACCAATGAGCCACTATAAAGAAGACAATTTGTTATGCTTCGACCGGATAGATAGGAGCATAGCCCTTGTGAGGCAAAAAACAAGTACTGGATACCCTTTGGGTTAAGGGTTTAAGATAAAGTTGGGTAGTGTCCACTCAACAATAGGATGAAGTCTGGTTGTCTAGAAGACCATATAAGAGAGAGCGCATGGAAGCTAGCACAAAAGAGAAGATGTATTCAGGAGAATACAAGGGAGAACTAAGCTAGAGTAAAGGAAACCCATTGAAGAGTTTATATACATAAAAAAGAAGTTAAGGGCAGGCTTATAGAGCACAAAAAAAAGTAAGCATGTATAAGTAGGTGCTGGCTGATGTATCAGTCAGCAAGGACTGATGAGTCAAAAGAAATAAGTAAGTATAAAGGAACCGGTATACTGATATAATAGTTGCAAGAGAATCTAAGTGACTATTATGAGAAGAAAGTTAAATCCATATGTAGACATAACAAAGAAAAGGAAAACAGGAACTAAGGAGAAATCGTAACATTATCCCCTTAGTATGTTCAAAGCCACAGTGAAGAACCTAAATGTCTAAATACTCGCCACATGGAGAACCCATAATGTTGGCATATGCCACATCATCTAGTCCATCATCTGAAGGTTTGGGAGAAGGGGCTTAGGGAGGAAGAGGATGCCATGGACAACTTGTGGGATAGGGGCATGCAAAGTCCACTCCCCCCTCTTTAGGGTAGACGTCCCATCGGCAAGTGAGCGCATCAGGCTTAGCACCCAATTTGCCTGGATGATATTGAACCATCAAATTAAACTGGCAGAGGTATTCTGACCAGCGAACCTGTCTGTGGGTCAGAATTTTTGTAGAAGTGAAATACTCGAGATTTTTATGGTCCATGACCACATTGATAGGCATGCCAGAGCCTTCAAGGTAGTGATGCCAGGCATGAAAAGCCTCGAAGATAGCGAGGAGCTCCTTGTCATGCATGTCGTAGTTCAACTCCGAGGACTGGAGAGTCCGAGAGAAGAATGCAACAGGATGGAGTTCACCATCAGGAAGTGTAATTGAGAGAATACCTGCAATAGCATAGTCGGAGGCATTAGTTTCCACAGTAATCAGAACATCTGGCATCCAATGGTTGAGAATTGGAGCACAGGTAAATGCCTTTTTCAAGTCATTGAACGCTTTTTGACAAGCATTGGAGAAGACCCAGGGGACATTCTTCCAGGTCAAATGCATTAGTGGTACAACGATTTTGGAGTAATTATGAATGAAATGACAATAAAAATTAGCAAACCCGAGGAAGGACTGAACGTCCTTGACCTTCCGAGGTTCAGGCCAATCAACGATGGCTGTTACCTTTTCAGGCAACATTGAGAGACCGGAGGGAGAGAGCATGTAGCCAAGATATTCGATGGAATCTGAGTGAAACTCGCATTTCTCTGGCTTGCAATAAAGACCATGGCATCAAAGTACCTCCTTCACATGTTTGCAATGTGAAGCAAGGTTCTTGGAGAAAATGAGAATGTCATTGAGGTAAACCACCACAGAAACATCCAGCAGATCTGCGAAAATACTGTTGAGGAAGTGCTGGAAGGCGGAAGGAGCATTGGTCAGCCCGAAGGGCATCACTAGCCACTCATAGGACCCATAGCATGTGCGGAACAAAGTCTTCCACTTGTCTCCTTTGGCGATACAAACAAGATGATAAGCATGTTGGAGATTGAGCTTGGTATAGATATTCGCTCCACTCAGAGCGTCTAAGAGGTTGGAAGTATGAGGAAGAGGGTAATAATCCTTCTTGGTGATTTTGTTGAGACCCTGGAAATCTACGCAAAGGCAGAGAGAACCATCTTTTTTCTTGATGAAAAGCATGGGCGCCGCATGAGGTGAAGAAGAGGTGCAGATAAAACTGGTCATCAAGTTTTCATCGATGAAGTCTCGGAGAGTTTGCTGTTCAGTACTGGAGAGGGAATAGAGCTTTCTGATCAGAGGAGTTGCGCCATCCTCCAGTTCGATTTTCAGGTCGAAGGGGCAATGTGGGGGAAGAGTACTAGCACATTGCTTGCTAAAGACATCAGCAAACTCATGGTACTCCGGAGGTATCCCTGAGAGATCCACGGATTCACCAGTAAAGGCAGTGCAGCAACCTTTCTTTTCGGGAGGCTGGAGTTTCAGAGCGAAGGGAACTGAACCATCCATTTTGCAAGCATGATTGAAGGCAACAGCGTTGACAAAGGATATGGGTGGACAAGTAAGTTCCGGAGCCCTTGGGCGCGGCGAGGCCAGCGGAGTGTCAACTGGCGGAGCGATCTGAGTCAGAGACAAAGGAGGCAAAAATGGAGGATTAATGGGAGAAGGCGGAGTAGAAGGGATGGGGGAACAGATTGCCGGTGATGCAGAGAGTGACGTTGGGGTTGGCATCCAAGTAGAAGAGAACCAGAGAGAGATGCTGCTCGAGACCCAGTCAATCAACAGATTGTAGCGGGTGAGCCAGCTGTGCCCAAGAACCATACAACACGAAGGATCCAATGAGATGACATAAAATGTCTTGGAGGTGGACTCACCAGAAGAGAAACAAATGGTCAGCTTGACAGAAGATATTATAGGAGAACCAGAAGAACCATGGAAGAGATGGAGAGAAAGTGGAGGAATTGGAGAAGTACGGATTTTATGTGTTGAAACAAAAGCAGAATCAATGAAGCAATGAGTCAAACCAGAATTGATCAGAACAGATATATCAGAAATAGAAAGAGACGGAATTGAGACAATATGATGCAGAGAATTGAGATGCAAAAGAGCAGATGTGTTCAAATGTAACTCCATGGAAGCATGGTTAGGGTCAATGCAACTCCCCCCCGTGCAGAGTTGGAGGAATCGCTGCCTATTTTGTCGCCTATGTGAAGGTGGGACTGTCGGCTTTTGCCGGGCTCATTGCCATAGCGGCATGAGTTTTAGCAGCCCTAAATGATGACTTTGGACAATCCTTGGCGCCATGCCCGGACTGCCCACAGAAAAGACATAGATTATTGTCCAGCCGGCACTGATATTCCTCTGGGAGGAGTTTACCGTCTTTGCCTAGCTTTGACGCAACAGCCGGATCAGACTTCATGCCCGACCCTTTACCTTTTTTAGGGGTATTGCCACTGGTATTGGTATTGGCGGTGTTGCTGGAGGAACCTGAAATTGCGTTACCTTTGGGCTTGTCACCCTTAGGCTTCACTTGGTTAGCATTCGTTGATTCAGATTTTGAATTACTCTGAGATCCTGAAGTTGATCCTTGCTTTGCACAAGTAACCTCGTCATGTCGCTCCCAATAATAGTGATTGATTTGTTGTGTGAGCACTTGGAGATCCCAAAGGTCATCCGGTTTCCCTTGGCAAGCGATCTCGTCTTTGATCTGATCAGGAAGACCACTATAAAATGATCGGCAGAGTGCACCTGGTCCCCAATCACGAACTTGAGAAGCAAGCTGGTTCCACTCGACAATATAGCGAGTGATACACTGTGAATCTTTCATTTGCAGGTGCTCAAGGAGCATCTCTGCGTCAGCAACAGGATCATGAGGTCCGAAATTTGACTACAGTTCCCAAAGGAATGTGCGCCAATCATCCATCCAAAAGGGCCTTAAGCCCGGAGCGGCGTCTCTGAGCAAATCGGGCTCGAAATGCTCGAGAGCTACGCCTTTAAGGAAAGACTGTGCAAACATTACCTTGGTACAATCCTGTTGGTAGACTATTGGCTTCGCCTGGAAGTTGATTTCGCATTGGACTACAAAAGCCCGCAGCTTTTGGAATTGGTGCCATTAAAGAATTGGGTTCCTTGACCTTGTTTTTGGACGCTTTGGAGTCCAAAGATGTCTGGCGTCTGAGAGTGTGATGGGTCATGTCACGAATTGTGTCTGCGAGATCAGCAAAAGGATTAGCACCAAAGAAAGCAGATTCATCATCATCATCATTGTTGTCTCGATCAGAAC
>JBBPKM010000044.1:0-27127 GCA_038089255.1 Austroboletus rostrupii
CAGGAGAGCCCAGGAAAGGCCTGGAGGATGCCAGGAGCACACAGGGGCGGAGGGATCTCTGGTTGGAAGAGCAGGAGTTGGCTGATCTAGGAAAAAGTGTAGTGGGGCCACTAAGGTAGGGACAAATCGTAACACCCTTCAAAAGTATATTGCCACTTTTCAAAACAAGGTGGCAATCACTGGGATTAGTGACAACTAAGTTCTGATAAACTATTTTGCCTTGGGCATTCCAGTTTCCCTCATCCGTCACATCCATACCATGAAGAAAGTTTCCAATAAGATCTTTGAGTAGTACACCAAAGCCACTCACTTTGCTAGTGTTGAGGAATGAGCCATCAAGATTGCTGCTTGCCACAAATGTGGCAACACCATATACTCATCCTTCTTCACCCCACGATCACAACCAGTATGAGATCCAAATGCCATGGATGTCGATGCTGTCCACCTCAAGAAACTCACACCTGAAGAATGGAAATAGTGTATTAGGGAAGGACTTTGTCTAGCTTGCTGAACAAAAGGACATATGGTGCAATAATGCCCCTCAAAGTTCAATTTCCCACCCCAAGTGCCATTCAAAGATGTCAAAAAAGTGGAGAAATCCACAGCTTCTATTAAGGAGCTTCAGGATGACAAACTGGATTTTTAAATGAAGAAATGCCCATAACACACATTTCTCCTTCTCTTAATCTATTATGTAACTCTGTACTAGTAGCAATGAAATCTATGCACATCCATATTAAACTACTGATACCAACCAACATGATTAAAGCCATTGCAACCTCAGCCCTTGTTGATTCTGGGGCACAAACATCCTGTCTAAACTGGACCTTCACCTGAAAACACAAACTCCCTTGAACCAGACTTCCACAACCAGTTACAATTCAGAATGTAGATGCCTCTACAAACAAGAATGGACTTATTAAGTTCAAAACCTCCCTCTTTGTTAATGTCAATGGATATGTCTGAAAAGTCGAATTCTATCTTATGAACTGTGGCAAGAAAACTATAATTCTTGGATTTCCTTGGCTCACTGCTATCAACTCCACCATCAATTGGAATAAAAAATCCTAGACATTCCAGCCTTCTTAGATCAATCCATGGACCTAGTAGCTGCTCACAAACAAGAAAAGCAGTGATGAGAAGGGCTCTACAACCTATGACAACTTGACTATTCCACCCCATCACTGCAGCACATCCACATTGATGCCCTAATTGATGAACACCTCTTTGAATATCTAGACAGAACCAAAGATGATATACTCTGCACCAACATTGCCCTTGCTCATGACATGGCCCGCTTTAAACAACTCCACATCCTCTCCAAAGCAGTCTTGGCCAATGGGCAATTCATCCTCAATCTAGCCCTTATCTGTGCAGCTTTTACAACAGCAACAGATTTAGCAATAAATGCCAAGAAACAAGAGATCTTATTAGCAGAACAGTATGAAGACTTCACAGACATCTTTTCAGATGAAAATAACCCTCTTCCCCCATCAAGAGATTGTGATCATGAGATCAACCTTACAAAATCTTTTGTACCAAATATTGGGAAACTCTACCCTCTCATGGCTGATAAAAGGAAGGCATAGGATAAGTTTCTCAACAAAAACCTTAAATCTGGAAAGATTCACTCTTCTACTTTGCCACAAGTAGTACTTTTCTTTTTCATTAAAAAGAAGGATGGTAAACTTTGCCCTGTCCAAGATTACTGATACCTCAATGACCATACAATTTGTGATGTCTACCTACTCCCTCTCATCTCTGACATCTTTGATAAACTAAAAGATGTCAAGATTTTCATTAAATTTGACATTCAATAGGGCTACAATAATATCTGAATCAAGGAAGGCCATCAATGGAAAGCTGCCTTTATTATACACTAAGGTCTCTTTGAACCTGTAGTCATGCCCTTTGGACTAAAAAATGCCCCAGCTACATTCCAACATTTCATGAATAAGGAATTTCAAAATCTTATTGCAAAAGGATGCATTATTATTTATATGGACAATATCTTAATATTTTCCCTAGATCAGCAAACTCATGATGAAACTACTCATCATGTATTTGAACAAATATGAGAGCTCAATCTACAACTTCACTTTCAGAAGTGTCTCTTCAATTCTAACCAGGTCGAACATTTTAGCATGATCACAAAACCAGGCTTTCTGGCTATGAACCTAGTCAAACTTGAAGGCATTGGCTCATGGCCCACTCCTACAAAACCAAAAGAAATCCATTCCTTTTTAGGATTTACTAATTTCTACTGTTGCTTTGTCAATGGATACTCAGATATTGCCTGGCCACTCCTAGATCTCACAAAGAAAGATCACCCCTGGTCTTGGACCGAAGACTGTAACTGTACCTTTCTCCAACTTAAGGAAATCTTCCTATCTTAACTTGTCCTCCATCTTCCAGATCCCTCTAAACCATTCACTATTGCCATGGATGCTTCCAAATATGCCACTGGCAGTATTCTTCTCTAGACTGATAAAAATGGCAACTAGCACCTATGCTTGTACCTCTCTCAAACATTTTCCACAACTGAATGGAACTATAACATCTATGATTGTGAACTCTTGGCTGTTATTTTCACTCTCCAAGTCTGTTGCCATTACCTCCTTGGTTTTGCCTTCCTGGTCCAAGTCTTCACTGATCACAAGAATCTCATCTAGTTCAAGAAACCACAGAGATTCAATCAATGACAAGCATGCTGGCTTCTTGATATCACAGATCACAGCCTTAAAATGATCCATATACCAGGGGCACTTCTTGCTGGCCCTGATGCTCTTTCTCAACATCCTGACTGCTGCCCCAATTATTCTGCTGATAACAATGCTATAACCCTTTTACCCCCTTCTCTTTTTGTTAATCTTATTAATCTTGCCCTTCATAATAAAATCTCCATAGCATCATCATCTGATCCTCTTGTTATCCAATCTTTTCAATTAATCCAGGATGATATCCCTCATACTCTCTGCTCTTGTCTCACCAATTGGCAACACTGTGATGGCCTTTTACACTACAAAAATTGCATCTATGTACCAGCGGACCCATCTTTTTATTGCTTCATTGTCTCTTGTAGGTTCAGCTACTTGGTTGAGTCTGGATGCAGGTTTGGTGTCACATTGTTTGGGGGAAAGGAAAACTTTCTCTACCACATATAATATAGCTGCCTTAAATTCATTTGAAACCGGTACTCGGGTATCTAAGAATCCAGCACAAAATAAGGGAACTACCAAATATGGTTATACTCAACTTCTGGGCCTGGGCAGAGTGCAACCCTTACACTCTCATTGTCACAACCATGCCACCACAGGACATCTGGGCTGCCTCAGAACCTGTCAACTCATTGCTTCTGAGTTTTGGTGGCCTGGTTTAGCATCTTTCATTAATTTCTATGTCACTGGTTGTGCCATTTGCCAACAAAACAAGTCTAACATCCATCCCTCCATCCCTCCTTTAACCCCTATTGCCTCTATCTGTACTTGTCCATTCCAACAGATCTTCTGTGATTTAATCACTGATCTTCCCATTTCTTCTGGCTTCAACTCTCTCTTGGTCATGGTCGACTATGGCCTTACTAAGGGGATAATCCTCTGCTCTATAAAGAAAACCATCACTGCTGAAGGAATTGCTACCCTCTTCTTCCACCAAGTTTACAAGCAATCTGGACTTTACAATAAAATCATCTCAGATCAAGGACCACAGTTTGCCTCAGCCTTCACCAAAAAACTAGGCAAACTTTTAAATTATAACCTCACACTCTCTTCTACATATCATCCTCAAATGGACAGTGAAATTGAACATATCAACCAAGAAAATGAAACCTATCTTCACATTATTTGCATAAACTCCTCTGGAATGTGGACAAATTACCTCACCTCAGCTGAATTCATTCATAATCTTCACTCTCACTTCATCATAGGCAAATCACCATTCTATCTCATGATGGAGTATGAACTTATTGCCCTTCCCTCTATCATACAGCCATTGACTCTTCCAGCAGTTGAAAACCACCTCAAAATCCTTATCGCTGCTTGAGAAGAAGCCCTAGCAGCACATGAATTTGCTAGACAAACCATGGCAGCACAATCTAGATGAGGCTTTATACCATTCACCAAAGAAGATAAAGTGTGGCTAGAAGCACATAACCTGAAACATCTTATCACTAATCCAAAGGTTGCCCCTAAATGTGAAGAACTCTTTACCATTATTCAGGTTCTATCCCCTATCTCTTATCATCTTCACCTCCCTACATCATGGAAAATTCATAGTGTCTTCCATACATCCCTTCTCACCAGGTACAAAGAAAATGATGTTTATGCAACAACTTCCTTATGCCACCCTCTGATCTTATTGCATGAAAAGAAGAATATGAAATTGAGAAGATCATATGGCATCATGGAACTCCACAATTCCATTCCTATCTGATCTGATAGAAAGGGTACTCCACCAAAGAAGACTCATGGGTCCCAGAGCGGGATCTCAAAAATGCAAAAACCACTCTTATGACTTATAAAAGACTTTATTCCTCCATATTCTTCCCTCAATGCACTTGATTTACCATTTGCAAACACCAGCACAATATCATTGCCCATCACCAATACCATTTCCATTTCCTCCATCTCATCTCTCCCAGTTTTGACCAAGGTCTTTCTGGCCCCCACTTGTCCTGTTACCCCTCTCATCACTCTTGCCACTATCAAAGCTATTGCTGCTATCATGGATCAAGAATCCACTACCATCATTGCCATAGATACTCCTTGCCTCACACATCATTTTAAAGAACCTGTTGTCAATCCTACCTGCTCCATTGCCTATGAACAAATCCTTACAGACTCTCATTTTGCAACTGCCATTGATGCTTATTTAGATCGGGACTCAGCCACCTATGCTTTGTACTGTTCATATCTTCAAAGTGGATCTTTAGATACTATGGGACATATTCTCCTACAGAATACTCAGACTGCCCTCTATGGGCAATGACTTATTCACATTAGGGATAACCTTTAGCAGGACCTCATTACAGCTATGCACAAACTAGACATGACTGAATTCTTTCTGGATATAGACTGCTATTGCAGGGACTTGGTAATGAAGATGCTGCTAGTTGAATGGCTCACTATATCCTCTTCATCCATACTCTTGGCATCATCTTCAGCACTGAATTCTGTAAAAGAACAACTTATGCAATGCACAGAAGCTTGGTGGTCAGGGAATTATGGATTCAATCCACTCCCCATCAATCACCCTCACTATAACAAAACCTGCTTCCAATGCCACTAACTAAACCATGTGCAAGTTGATTGTTTCTTCTACCAGTGCTCACAATGCCTTAAATGGGCTCCTGGTCACCATGCTAATCGTTGTTCTCTCCACCACCCTATACCAAAACCTTTGCCACCTTCATCATCCTCATTATCCCATCATTCCTCAGTCTCATCTTCCTCTCATCATGCAATGTTCACTTTTGGCCTCCCTATATTACCTGCTGAATTTTGTTCCAGTGCACAAATGTCTACTCATGCATACCCCTATCCTACAGGTCATCCACAGTATCCTCCTCCTCCCCGAATCCCTTCTCCACAACCCTCCAATGATGGTTTAGATGATGTAGCTTATGCCAATATCACACTCTCCTTGCAGTAGGTACTTAGATCTTTAGATTCTTCACAATGGCTTCAAATGTACTAAGGGGGTAATGTTACGATTCTTTCTTGGTTCTTATTTCTTTTCTTTGCTACATCCATATCCAGACTTATATTTTTTTTGACAATAGTCACTCTGATTCTCTTATAACTATTGTACTGGTATACCAGTCCCTCCATGCTTACTCATTTCCTATGACTCATTACTTCTTGCTGGCTAATATATCAGTAAGCACTTACTCATATGTCCTTACTTTTACTTCCCCTTTTGTACTATATAAGCCTGCCCTTGAGTTGTTCTTTATGTATATAAACCCTTCAACAGATTTCCTGTATTTTAGCTTAGTTCTTCCTTATATTCCCTTGAATATATCTCCTTGTTCACTAGCTCCTTGGTGCTCTTTTTTACCAAGTCTTCTAGTAACCAGAATCTATCCTACTATTAAGTGGACACTATCTAGATTTACCTCAAACTCTTGACCCTAGGGATATCCAGCACTTGGTTCTTGCTTCACAAGGGCTAAACTCCTATCTACCCAGTTAAAGCATAACACTGACTGGAAAGGTCTTGGGCAAGAGGATGGTATATTTTTGATTGGAAGGGAGGTGCCAGACCTGGAAGATCAGATAATGTCTTTATTGTTTTTGGAGTGCCTGTAAGATGAGCTGCTCGCATTTGTCTTACATGGCTTGAGCACATTGGCTGGTGGTTTGTTCTTGTACAATGCATGCAAGATATTTATGGAAAGTGATAGGCAATCTGTTTGAACTGATGGCTCACACTTCACCTGGAGTAATAGGGGCATCAAAGTCTATGATGAGATCTTGGTAATCTTTTGTGAGTGGAACTGGAGGGAGAAGAAGGTGCTGGGGTTTGTAGATGCCTTGGGAGGGCTGATCTGCCAGGTTGTGTTCACTATAGATGAAACAGGTGTGAATGCTGTGCAAATGATTAGTGTCATTTGTGACTATGTCATGAATGTGCTGAAAAACCCTGTTTGTGGCTGGGTTGCGATGTCACCCAACCCACCAGCCCTTGACCACACTTGTATTCTCATAGTGGGCTGCAATGTAGGTTGGAGCACTTGCCAGGCAAGTGACAATATGGGCAAGGAATTCAAGCCTAAGGTGCCACATGATGGAAACCATGGAATCTGCTACTCTGTGATATATTCCTACTGAAGGAGCTGCTCCAAAGGCAAGACATATGTCAATGCATCCTTTTGTGTCAGAGGTACAAACTGCAGCTGCAGGCCACTGTGAAGGATGAAGAGAAATGGTGAAATATGCCTCTGCTACATCATGGATAGCTGCCTCTGAGTCTGGGGGAAGATGAGAGATTAGGAAGTGAACTGATGAGAATTTTCTCCAGGTTGTAGGGAAGTTTGAAGGATCTATAAAAGAGTTTACTGAAGGTGAAGGATATTGTAAAGAGAGATTAAGGGGGGAAAAAAATTCTGAATCAACCTAAATTTGCCTGGTTAATCTGTCTTGGGAATTAATGAGAGGGGTGAAGATTGAAAAAGACCCAAAAGATTAAAAATGGTAAAAAATGGTAAAGAACTTATATATCTATCCTTGGTAATTTCTCTATGTATAATGTTCTTGAAAACATGTGAGTGTTCCACTATAGATGAGAATTATTAGGAGTTTGGGTGTTGAGTATAGTAGGAAAGAAAATGGAGAAACCATAGTATAGACCCTGAATAACATTGTTAAAATGTGGTAGTAGACTAGCCATGTATAATTCCTGTTTCCAAGACTCAACATTATATGGTGTAAGTGGTTGCTGTTTTCTGAGCTCTAGGGCAGCTCTGGATGCCATGTGTGGCAGAACCACATCCAAAGGAGAGGTGTGCACAGCTATGGTGGTTTGAGCATCCTTTATAACATTGCCACTGGAAGCAGAGGTGTTGATTGGTCTGGCATATGAAGAGTGCTCGATTGACTTTTCTTGCAAAGATGTCATGTTTGCCTTTCCATGTTTTGTCCTTTGAGCATTATGTAACTGGGCTCTTGTGTTCTACTATGCTGAGACAGACCATGCATATGGAAAGTGACTTTCTATCCCCAGTGAGGAAAGGAAAGGGCTTTATTTGCTTAGTTGAGGCAGACCTCACATCATTCATGGAGAATAAAGGGTGCTTCAGAAGAATATGGGATTGGAATTAACAGGTTAGGGGTGTCACTATTGTAGAACTTTGCATGGTGTTGTTATGTGCCTGTGGGTTTGAATGCAGCTATTTGGCAGTTATTCACAGGGTGGTCAGTGCCATGTAAGAATGAAAGGAGCCACAATCCATGCAGGGTATACCCATCAATGTTTAGGATGTGCAACCTGGTTGGGCGTGAAGCTGCAAGGAATGCATGGCCCATGGAGATGCCAGTATCACATATGTTGTGGAGAGGAGAGGGGGGGGAAAAGAGGGAAAAGAGGTATGGGTTCCGCAAATGAATGAATTTGGATATGAGCATGTGTGTACAATGAGCAGACATCCACTGAAGATAATATTATAGAGACATACATACCAGTCTCATAGCCATGATCTGGGCTATGGCTGCCTTATATACAAGTTCCACTCAGATTCTCTCTAGAAGAGTAGCATTGAAATGCACTAGATTGAATGCAGCTTTGGTATACAGGATGTTGTGCCATTGGTGTTGGACATGGGCTTAATAGACAAGCACTTTTGAGTATGTCATCTGGATCATGCCTTCATTCATGACCTGCTAGTGCAAGCCAAAATTGCATGTGTGCTTCTATGCACCTTGGATCCCACCTATGCTGCTTCATTGCATCTAGAATATGATGTGCTGCCTCATCAAATTGAGCCCAGGATAGATGTTTATCTTCTACTATTGTAGAATCTGCTTTGGCTGCCACCACCAGAATAAATTAGTATAGGCCATCAATATCCAGGACCATTGCCAGTGCTTTGTCATTGATAGAGCATGCAAAAGCAGCAGCATCATCAAGTTCTTGGTTAGTAAACAAATAGAGCTTGCAGAATTCTTCCCTCTGGAGTTTTTTTACTGCTAACAGGAATGGAATGATGATGCATGTTGATGGGATGGGTGTATCCAAGAAGTCAGCAAATTTTTTAGGGTACTTTTTTCACTCTTCTTTGAGGATAGCTGCTTATTCCTCTTCATTCTTAAGACATTGCTCCTCCGCCGCTTGATTCTGGGCTGCTAGGTTGTCCCTTTCCTCTCTCTCCTCCTGGGTTCATCAATCCCAGTTTAAGTGCTCCACTGCATTCTGTTCCATCCATAGGTCTGCTAGGTGGGCTGCTGCTTTAGGATGTGAAATATTAAACACAATCATCAGTTGATTGCAGAAGCATTTGAACTTGTCTTGTCTGAAATCAGGTTGGATGGTATTGTAAAGATTGATTCCATCAGGCATTGGGATAGAATGAGCTTTGAAGTGAAGGATTGTTGAATTGCAGGGTAAACAAACTAGGAGGAAGCTTGACTAGTAGTAGATGGAAACAAACACTATTTATGTAGCAGAGTCAGAAGCAACGGCATCAACTCACTCCACTTCTCACATGTAGACTAAATTCTGTGCTGTCTCACTAGCTCAGTCTGTGCAGCCTACCATCTCTAGAAAGGCTGAAGATGCTGTCCAAGTGACCAAAATACTTACCAACATCATCAACCAACCCCTTATTGCCAGTACAGTTCATCTTCATTTAAAGAAAGCTGGTATGAAAGCTGTAGTCAAGTCCAAATGACCTCTTCTCTTTGCTAGATATCATAAAGCTCACTTGAATTTTGCTTATTCCTGTAAATATTGGACCATAGAAGATTGAAAAAAAGTAATATGGTCTAATGAGATCAAAATCAATTGCCAAAGATCAGATGGATGCAAATGAGCTTGGAAAAGGCAGGTGGGGAACTTAGTGACAGGCTTATAAATCAAATCCTTAAGTTTAAAAGAGGTTCTCTAATGATGTGGAGCTGTATGACTTGGGATGGAGTTGGCTTTGCCACTAAAATTGATGGAAGGATGGATGGGGTCCTCTACCTTCAAATTTTAAAGGTTGAACTTCAGCAAACCCTGGAGTATTATGGTCTCTTTTCTCTTGATATCATCTTTCAATAAGACAATGATTCCAAGCATACTTGTAAAAAGATCAAGAAGTGGCTAGAGGATCAGGAATTCAAGACTATGGTTTGGCCTGCACAGTCTCCTGATCTGAATCCTATTGAATATCTCTGGGGTTGGCTGAAAAGAAGGCTTGCAAAGCCTGAAAACCCTTTTAATGGAATTTATGAATTATAGGAAAAGTTAAAGTGGAATGGGATAGGATATAGTTGAAGAATGGAGAAAATTGATTGAGAGCATGCTTAGGAGGGTTCAGGCAGTGCTTAAAGCAAAAGGGGGCTATATCAAGTACTGAAAATATTGAAATATCCTATTTGATTCAAAAGCATAAAAACTCTTTCCATGATATTACTGATTTGAATCAATCATGTCTCCATAGTGTGCAACCAAATCACATGATCTAGGGGGCAATTTTATAGCCGAGAGTATGTACTATTTATTACTCCAACAAAGCTAATTGAAATTTCCACACTACCTGGCAATATATTTCATATATTGCAATTTAGACCAATATAGAAAGAATTTTTAAAGTCACTATATATGTGATCTATATGGCATATTGGCAGTGGATGTGTACTTGCAGTTGACTCCCCCTCAAACTGTACATAGTTCAAGCTTAGGGGTGAAATGCTTTACTTTTAGGAAGGGAAGCACTTTAGTGAGGTATTCACCATCATGTCCTTCATGGAACAGAAGATGAGTTAAATATTGCTGTTGTCAATAACCCAGTGTATGAAATGAAAATGCACATCAATGTGCTTGGTGCAAGTGTGGTACTGGTTATCTTGTATAAAAGTAATTGCCAATTGGTTGTTTAAATAAAGTGTTATCAGGTTTTTGTCACAGGTGAAGATTTCTTGGTTAAGAGATCATATCCAAAGGTCCTCCTTGGTGGCATGCATTTTGGTAATATACTCACTTCCTGTGATGGAAAGAGATACTATCTTTTGGTTTTTTAATACCCATAAGATTATTCCTCCATCAATAAGAAAAGTGTATCTTGATACAGCCTTCTGATCCTTAGCCATACCACCATCTGCATCTGTATATCCTTGCAAAGGTTTGGTAAATTTTCCATATGTTAGATGCAGGTCCTTTATACTAATGAGGTATTTGTTACAACTTGTTCTTACTTTGGTTGCTCCACTACACTTTTCCTAGATCAGCCATCTCCTACTCATCCTACCAGAGATCCCTTTGCCCCTATATGCTCCTGGCATTCTCCAAACCTCCCCTGGGCTCTCCTAAGCCATTCCTAGGATATTCCTAGATGTCCCTCATCAGTTGCTCTCTATGAGCCTTTCAGCCTCCTTCTATCTCTAGATTAGGATCACAACCTGATTACTCTTTCATGGTTTACATTGAGCATCCTCTGAATTCTCTCCTAGTCCCCTGAGCATTTGGATCTTTTATCTGGCCATCCCTGATCTCTCTGGATCATGTCCTCTTTATTAAGTCCATATAGTCTTCTTATCTAGTCATCCATCTGGCCTTTTTCTAGCATTTCCAGATCTCCAGATATTTCCTGGATCATGCTCCTAAATATCTCCCTTGCATCCAGTTGCATCAGCCTCCATGGATGCTTCTCCTTGACTGCTTCTCCTAGATCTAACCTACAATTAAATCTACATCTTCTTCTGCTCATCTGTTTGACTTCTGGCTACTCCTGAAAGTACTCAATTGAACCACTGTGCCTACAGGATGCCTACCCGATCCACCCACAGTTAACTGGGCTGGCCACATCCCAGACTGCCCCAGCTTTATCCAAGGCTAAGCTAACCTGTTAAAGTCCTGAATCCAATTGTGCATCTCGAGGTCTAAGGTTGCTGTGTATCAGAAATCAGAGGAGTAGCTTGGAGAAGGGTGAATAAAACCAGAGTTACATATGGAGATATGATATAATTAGATCACATCTAATCTCTATCAAATGTTTACCAAACTCTCTGGCTCTTCTTCCAGCATCCAGACAAGTCCCTAGCACCTTTATGTGCCCTTGGGCATGTCCTGAGGTGTCCTCTTCATTGAGATAACACTTTATCTGACTTTACCAAAACTTTCAAATTATCTCCTAATCCTGAATCCAATCAGAAATCTTTGATCTTAACAGAAGACTCAAATACAATCATCCTTTGTCATTCCAGGCATTCCCCTGGATGCTCCTCAGTCCTCTTCAGTCTTCCTTACCATCTCAAGGCTCTCTGATTTATATCAGGCATCTTCCAGATATGTCTCCTCCCTGTATCTAACATATATGCCTATCCAACATGTGTTCTACTTGATTCAATCACTTTTGAACCATGCCTAGGAGTTTTCTGAACCTTCTCCGACCTATCAGGATCCTTCCTAATGTATCTCCACTTTCCCTATATTCAGTTCTCCTCATTGCTATCAGATCTTTTTCTAGTCCCCTGGATTCCTCCAGGCACTCTCAGTGTGCTCTGTACTCAATAACCAGACCCCTCCAAACATCCTTCACTCACTCCTATCACTTCCTCATCAACAGTTACAGAACTCCACCAAGTATTCACTGATTGATCATCAATCTTCCTCTTAGCCTTCAGATTATCTTCCACATGATCAAGAACTCCTTGCTGCATATCTGGCTTATCAGCCGATGCTTGCCCTTGCCCATGAACATACCCCAATGATGCTCCATGCACTTTCTGTGTTCTTTTTTACATAGGAACTTCAGTATGTCTCATAGCATTTCAGATCTTCCAATAAAATCTTATCAAATGTTCCATCAGACCCACCCCAGGCAGCACTTCTTGAAAGCAATAGAAGTCATTTAGACCAATTTTCATTGTAGGTAAAAATTAGTCTCTATGACCCCACCTCACGAGAGCCTCTGTGCCTAGATAATCAAGCAGGTTTTCCGTGGCCTCGACATAGCCTTTCATTGGCCTCTCATTGGCCTCATTTCTGCCTCATCCCAACCTCCACTCCTGAAATACCTCTATTTAGGATGGTGCAATATCCGCACATCTATTCCTGTGTGTTTTTGTTCATCTTTTATGGACCATGTACATTTTTTTTCACTTGTTTCAGTTTCTTCCCTCATACAATGAATGTACCTACAAACCATGAATGTAATATGAATGCCATTATTTTGCACACTAAACTACTACATACAATCTATGTTAAATTATCATGCTGCTGCTGCTGCCACTGTGGTGGGTGAACCAGTGCACCATCCCTGCCTACATCATGGTGGTGGTGCCATCCTCGCACTCTTTGTTGTCACATTGCTGTGGTGGCAGGTGCATCATTGTGCCCCTTAGCCTTGATGTTATGATCCATTGTGGACACTGTACCCACCTCATCATCACCATTACCATCACAGCAGGTATGCCATTGCACACCCTTGCCCTTGTCATGGCAGTGGGCATGCTGTTGTCTCCCTCACCATTGCCATCACTTCTTCTTGCTCTCATGGTAATGGTCATGGTGAAGGTGGGTGCACTGTTGCATATATCAGCCTTGCATTGTAGTCTGTCGCAGCCACTGCATCATTGTGCACCCTTTGCCCTTTCTGTCATCTTTGTAGTGGCATGGCAGTAGTATGCTCTTATGAATCATTGTTACCATTGTGCGCTATGCTAAGTTAGCCCTTGTTGTCATTGAAGTGATGAAGGTTGCAGCACTCACCACTGCAACTGGCATCAAGGTGCAAAGTTTGCATACTGTCTATATCGTCACTGTCCAGGTTATGTGTTGTCAGCCAGTGGTGTGCACAGTGGTATGATATGGATGATGGGTTACTTACATTACCTGGGCTGTTGCTGTAAAGAAAAGGCTTCATGAGAAAAGGATCCATGATGAGAAAAAAAATCATGAAAAAAGAAAGAGTTGTGATGAGAAAAAAAATGCATACAATCCACAAAAGTTGCACACAGGTGGAAAAATCACAGGAATAACTATGCAGATATGTGTGGGCAGTCAGTGAGAGGTCAATGAGAGGCTCACAAGAAATACTTGAGATGTCTAGCACCAATTGGCCCATTAGCAGTTTCTACAAATGTGAACGTAATATTCATGGAGAATTTACTTAGAGTTATGCTAAACTTTGCAGGTGTTGTAATCATTTCGTGCATGAGACATCCTATAAGTTGCTTTCCATATTTGGACATAAGGGGCAGTTCACTTGTGAGGAATGGTCTTACAGACTAATTTTTGCTATATTACGAAATTGGTCTGTAAAACTAAAAAAGGCCAAAAAAAGTGCTGCCAAGGGTGATTAGACCCTTGTGCATCTCAATGTGCCCTTCAGTCACCTGGCTGCAATTTCTCCAACAGCAAGTCTTCTCTTAGATTTGTCACACCCTCTGGATGTTCCTTATCTCCCTGGCCTCCTTTCTCTTGATCTCTCTGTTCTCACTTGATCCTTGTACCAACAGACACTCATTTTTGTCTATCAGTCTCTCCATCTGCTTATATGTGTATTCATAGCTGAGTTCCCTTTCTTAGCATTCTTCTTGATCCCCACTTCTTCTCCTCCTGCCCTCATGGCTGTGCATCTAGATCTTCTTCTTATTTTTTTTCTCTGTTCCAATCCGTGCATTTTCCATTATCCTAGACCTTCTATCTGTTATCTTTGACTTATTTCTTATCTTGTCTATTCTTTTTATCCTTGACTCAGCCTTTTTGTCTCCTTTCTTGGATATTGCCCAATAGTATATAAGATCTAGATGTATATCATGTACCTAAGCTATAGTCTTCCTTAATCATAGGCTTGATCTCTAGCCTTTGCTTCAGCTCCTTGAGGTTGTCTTCAACTCCTCTTGTATTTCCAGTATCCTGGCATAGCCATATGGCATGCATGCTTGATAAGTTCTTTATTGGACTTTACTCTTTTCATCTTGATTCTATTCATGCATGGATGCTGATAGGATATTTAGTCCAGTACTCATCTTGCCCTAAGGTCAAGTCTCCTAAGGGCTATACTCCATCCTATCAGGACATAGTGTAAAAGTGTCTGTAGATGCATCACACTGCATTCTAGTTATGGCATGCCTGGATTGCTGAAAAAACTTGAAATAGTAGAAACAGCATACAAGATATTTTGGCAGATGCTGAGTGTAGCATATATGAGCAAATTGACAGCTTCTTGGCAGGAAATATATTGCATAACTGCATATTTGATTCCAGTTAAGGATAATTGAAAGCTATTCAATTTAATGTGGGGCTTCATTGATATTGAGATTGGTTTGAGCTTGTCAAATTCAAAATGATGAATGATTTATGTTACAATTTCTTTCTTCTTGTTACATCTTCATTTGGACTTATCTCGTTTCCTCCTACGATAGTATATCGGACCACATCACTATCGTACTTGCTATCACAAGTTTCCCCCATTACATTTTATCTCTTACTCATTAGCTGGTCATCAGTCATCTGATTGCCCAGTCCTACCTATGTTCTCCATTTTTGGGATGGCCTGTGCTACAATCACAGTAGTATATAATTTACAGTATTATCCAAGTGTACACTAGTTTAGTTCTCCTTGGTCAATACCAAGTTTGCTTTACTCCAAATTATTCTCTTCTGATTTGATATCGAAGCACAGAGTCTCTGTTCTACTCTTGAGTGGATGCTTCCTTGTGTATCTCTATTGGTGGTTGCTTGCCACAAACCCTTAAACAATATAGGATCTGGTTCATCCAAGGCTGTGCTCCACCCTACCCAGTTGAAGCATAACAATTGATTCTAAATATAACCACTGGAAGAGGGTGTTATGGTACAAGAAAAGTAGCCTTTATGGCTATATTTATATATCAACACGACAAGTGGCCTTGATGGCCTTATTTTTCATTTTAAAGACTTGTCTTGCCTGGTTGCAAAATCTTATCTTATCTTATCTTATCAGGGGATCTTATTAGGTGCTGGAGAATCTTGGCAATGTTGCCAGCCAGAGTATCGGTTTGGGTGAATGGTGGGCGATCTAGAATAATGCTAGTTGCATCAAATAGAGCTTAGTTCTTTTGTTACACTTCAACTGGGTAAGTAGGAGCACAGCCCTTGTGAAGCAAGAACCAAGTTTGATGAGATACCCTTGGGTTAAGAGTTTGAGGTAATTCAAGATAGTATCCACTCAATAGTAGGACAGAGACTGGTTGACTAGAAGACTAGGCGAAAGAAAGCACCTAGGAGCTAGCATGAAAAGGAGATGTATTCGGAAGAATACAAGGGAGAACTAAGCTAAAGTACAGGAAACCTGTTGAAGGGTCTTATATAGATAAAAGAGAAGTCAAGGGCAGGCCCATAGAGTACAAAAGAGAAAGTGAAAAATAAGCATGTATGAGTAAACGCTAACTGAGGTATCAGTTAGCAAGAGCTAATGAGTCAAAGGAAATGAGTAATCATGAAGGAACCGAAGTACTGGTACAATAGTCACGAGAATATGTGAGTGACTATTGTGAAAGAAATATAAGTCTGAATATAGTTGTAGCAGTGAAAAGAAATAAAAACTAAGGGTAAATCATAACATTCATAGAGTATTCCTATTGGACGATAACAGACTTTTATTTAGTTATTGTAAAGTATATCTTAGATCCCATGTACACATGTGTACATAGTCTTTTTGTACATAAACCCCTAGGGTGACAGGACTGGATCCCCAGTTTTGAAGTCCTGGATCTTCCCTTCAAAGCTTTCTCCTAATAAGTTACCTGGAGCAAGGCTAGAAGTTGTCAAGTCCTTGACCTAGTATGGAGTAACCAGTTCCAGCTAGCAAGGCAGGGGTCCCAAGACTTGCCCCTTAAAGTCCACATTCAAATCCTTGGTGCCACAGCCTAAGATGACACTTTGAAAACATCAACAGGTGTTTTGGCCTATATGTTCAGACCTTAGCACTTGGAGTGTTTCAGAGGGCAATAATGCAGTCAATGCATCTATGTATCACATAAATTCTGAGTAACCAGTGGAGTTCCCTAAGGTTGGTGATCTTAATATACTTCCCAAGTTGTGCTTTGAGCTCAAGAATAAATAAAATGGTAGAAGTAGCAATGGTGCAGTCATCAACATGCATGACAATGATAATAATAAGTGCATCACCTTATTTGATAAAGATGGCTTAGTTGACTTCACACAATTTGAATCTTAGTCTTTTGATCAAAATTTTAACTAGTTTTTGATACCATTATTTGCTCTGCTGCTTGAGTCCATAAAAGGTTTTGCATAGTCAATAGACAAGACATGGATGAGTTGAATCACTATAGCCCAATAGCTGCTACATGTAAATGCATTCATCATCCTGGAGTTTACCATTCAGATATGCTTTCTGTTACAACTTGTCCCTACCTTGGTAGCTCCAATACACTTTTTCCTAGATCAGCCAACTCCTGCTCTTCCTACCAGAGATCCCTCCACCCCTGCATGCTCCTGACATCCTCTGGGCCTCTCCTGGGCTCTCCTAAGCCATCCCCAGGTCATCCCTGGATATCTCCTATTAGTTGCTTCTTGTGAGCCTCCAACCTCCTTCTATTCTTGGACCAGGATCACAACCTGATCTCTATTGAATGCATCGCATATGGCATCCTCCAGATGCTCTCCCTGCTTACCAGACACTCTGTACTTCGACCTGACATCATCTAATCTCATCCTGGAATGTCCTCTTCACTGAGTGCACATCTTCTCCTTATCAGGTCAACCTCTGGTACTCCTAGAAGCACCCCAGGTCTCCAGATCTTCCTTGGATTCTATCCTCAAAGATCTCCCTTGTATCCAATTGCATCAGCCTCCTCTGATGCTCCTCCTTGACCGCTTCTCCCTAATCTGGCTCACAATTAGATCAGAGTCTCCTCCTGGACCCTTGCTTGACTTCAGGCCCAACTCCTGAAGTCCTCCCTGTCTATCTGTGCCTACTGGCCTTCCCTCCGAGTCCACCCACAGTCACCCAGGCCATCTGGCCATATCCTTGACTGCTTCAGCTTTACCCAAGGCTAAGCCATCCAGATCACATCTAATCTTCATCAGATGTTCACCAGAATCCCTGGCTCTCCTGCCAGCATCCAGACAAGTCCCTAGCACCTTTGTGTGCCCTTGGGCATATCCTGATGTATCCTTTTCATTGAGATCATGCTTTCCTTGACTTTACTAGAACTTCCAGATCATCTCCTGATCCTGGATCTCACTAGAACCTCTTGATCACTTCAAAGGTATCAAGAACAATCGTTCTTCGTTGCTCCAGGCATTCCCTTGGATGCTCCTCAGTCCCCTCTGGTCTCCTTTGCCACCTCAAGGCTCCCTGACCCATATCTGGTACCTTCCAGATATGTCTTCTCTTTGTACCTGTTATATATGGCTATCCACCATATATATCTTTTGATCAGTCACATCTAGACCACTTCCGGATGTTCCCAGACCTTGCTCTAACCCATCAGAACCCTTCCTGATGTGTCTCTGCTTCCCCTATGGTGATGAGATCCCTTTGAAGGTTGTCCCGAATGTGGATGAGTCTCTTGTTACAACTTGTCTCTACCTTGGTAGCCCTACTACACTTTTTCCTAGATCAGCCAACTCCTGAGATCCCTCCACCCCTGTATGCTCCTGGCATCCTCTAGGCCTCTCCTAGGCTTGCCTGAGCCATTTCCAGGTCATTCGTGGATATTCCACATCAGTTGCTTTCTATGAGCCATCCAGCCTCCTCCTATTCCTGGATCAAGATCACAACCTGATCACCCATCTGTGGTTTGCATTCAGCATCCTTTGAATGGATCTCTCTCCTGGCCATCCCTATTCTTCTTGGATCATGTCCTCTTCATTGAGTCCATATGGTCTTCTCATCTAGTCAACCATCTGGCCTCCTCCCAGCACCTTGTCAAACTTCAGGCCCAACTCCTGGAGTCCTCCTTGCTTATCTGTGCCTACTGGGCTTCCCTCCGAGTCCACCCACAGTTATATGGGCCATCTGGCCATATCCTTGACCGCTTCAGCTTTATCCAAGGCTAAGCCATTCAGATCACCAGACTCTCTGGCTCTCCTGCTAGCATCCAGACAAGTCTCTAGCACCTCTGTGTGTCCTTGGGCATTCCCTGATGTGTCCTCTTCATTGAGATCATGCTTTCTTTGACTTCACCAGAACTTCCAGATCATCTCCTGATCTTGGATCTCACCAGAACCTCTTGATCTCTTCAAAAGCATCAAGAACAACTGTCCTTCATTGCTCCAGGCATTCCCCTGGATGCTCCTCAGTCCCCTCCGGTTTCCCTTGCTGCCTCAAGGCTCTCTGATCTATATCTGGTACCTTCCAGATATGTCTCCTCTTTGTACCTGTCGCATATGGCTGTCCACCATGTGTATCTGTGATCTGATCACTTCTAGACTGCATCTAGGAGTTCTCCGAACCTGATCCGACCCATCTGAATCCTTCCTGATATGTCTCCGCTTCTCCTGCATCCAGATCTCCTCCTGCTCCTAGAACTCCTTCTAGTCCTCTGGATCTCTCCTGGCACTCTCAGCGTGGTCCCCACTTGTTCCTCAGCTCTCTCTGACCATCCTGAACTCACTCCTGACACTGCCTCATCAACAGTCTCAGAACTCCGCCAAGTATTCACTGATTGATCATCAGTCCTTCTTCCTGATCTCCTAATTATCTTCCACATGATAAGGAACTCCTTACTGTGCATCTGGTGTATCAGCCAATGCTTGCCCTTGATTTCCATGCGCTTCCTGTGTCCATTCTCTCATAGGAACTTCTTGTCTGCCTCCTGGTCTCCTAGATCTCCAACAGATCTTATCTCCATCACATCTGATTCTTATCAGATGTTCCTTCAGATATAAGCACATCTTCATGATGTCTTTCTAGTCACTTGACTCCACTTGCTCCAACAGCAAGTCTCCTCTAGATTTGTCACATCACCTTGATGCTCCTCATCTCCTCCTATCTGTTTTCTTGATATCTTTGTCTCTTTCTTGATCCTTGTACCACAGACATTCTTCTTTGATTTCTAGTCTCCCTGTCATCCCTTATAATCTATCAATGAGGATCTTCCCACTACCTTCCGAGCTTGCCTTTTTGACTGGAAATACCAAAATGGTGTCCTCCTTTATCGAGACTGTGTTTATGTTCCTGCCAACCCTACCCTCCGTCATTCCATTGTCACCCATTGCCATAACCATGCCACCACCAGACATCCTGGATATCTAAAAACTCACCAACTTGTCACTGCTGAATTCTGGTGGCCTGGCCTTGCCTCATTCATTTGCTCCTACATCTCTGGTTGTGCAATATACCAACGTAATAAAGCAAACACCCATCCTACTGTTTCTTCCCTTACCCCAATCTCTTCCTCCTATACTTGCTCCTTCCAGCAGATCTCCTGTGATCTTATCACCAATCTTCCCATATCCAATACCTTTGATTCCCTCTTGGTCGTGGTCTACCATGGACTTACTAAGGGGGTAATTTTCTGTCCTACCAAAAAGACTGTTATTGTAGAAGGAATTGCAGCCCTTTTCTTCCACTCAGTCTACAAATGTTTTGGCCTCTATGACAAAATAATCTCTGACTGAGGCCCACAATTTGCCTCTGCCTTCGCTAAAGAACTTGGAAAACTCTTAAACTATAACCTAGCTCTCTCTTCTGCTTACCACCCTTAGACCAATGGAGAAACAGAACATGTAAACCAAGAGATTGAGACCTACCTGCATATCATCTGTGGAAATAGTCTGGGAACTTGGGCTGATCATGTCACCATGGCAGAATTTGTTCACAACCATCGCCCTCACTCTGTCATAGGAAATTGCCGTTCTACCTAGCAATGGAATATGACCTGATTGCCTTACCCCCAATAACTCCTCCTTCAGAACTCCCAGCAGTGGAGAACCATCTCAAAATGCTCATTGTTGCTAGGGAGGAAGCTCTGGCAGTGCATGAATTAGCTCAACAAACAATGGCCATGCAGACAAGGTAAGGATTTATGCCATTTGTCAAAGAAGATAAAGTTTGGTTAGAAGCCAGGAACCTCAAGTGACTTATCGCCAACCTGAAGTTTGCTCCAAAATGCAAAGGACCCTTTACCATTGTCCAGGTCCTATTGCCTATCTTATATTGCCTTCGACTCCCTGCTGCATGGAAGATACACAACATCTGTCATGCTTCCCTTCTCACAAAATACACCAAGAATGCCATCTATGGCAAAAACTTCCCTGTGCCACCTCCAGATCTTATTGTGGGTGAAAAAGAATATGAAATTGAAAAGATCATACAGCATCGCAGAACTCTGCATACCCGCTCCTATCTAATCCAATGGAAAGGGTACTTAGCCAAAGAAGATTCATGGGTCTCAGAATGGGATCTTAAAAATGCAAAGTCCACTCTACAAGCATACAAAAAGCTCCACCCCTCCATCTTCTCCTCTCAACACACTTGATTTATCACTTGCAACACCCGAACCATGTCTTCACCTGTCACCAACACTGTCTCCATTTCCTCCATCTCCTCTCTTCTAGCCTCTACTGTATCTTCCCCTATGCCTACTCACCCTGTCACCTATTATGATTCTCTTTTTGTTGCAATTTCCCATTATACGGACTTATCTTTTCTTTCGTGATGCCCCTATATGGACTACTTCAGCATCGTGTCTGCTGTCACAGACTTCCTTCATCTTGTCATACTCTTTACTCATCGGTCTATGTATTATTCATATGATAGCCCGGTCACTGTTATGTTTCCCTTTTTCGCTCTTGGTCTGTGCTCGTGTAGATATCTATATCAGTTATGCACATAGTACGATGTACTTTAGTTTAGTTCTCCTTGGTTAATACCAAGTCTTCTTTGCTCCTCAGTGTTCTCTTCCATTGAGTCTATCGAGCACCAAAGTCCTTGTCCTACTTTTGAGTGGACGCTCCTTTGTGCTACCTATCGGGCTTCCTTCCACAGGGGCCATTTATGTTTACACTCGGTACTTGGTTCATCTGAGGCTACACTTGCGTCCTACCCAGAACAAGTGTAACAAAAGAACTAAACTCTTTCATCATGACTAGCATCGTCTAGATCGCCCACCATTTCGAATTGATTTTCGTGGCAACATCGGCAGGACTCCCCTGCACCCTCTACTGCTTCCAAATCTTTGGAGGATTTACCAACAGACCCCGACGAACCTATTGGTGCTGAAGCCCCTGAGCGTCAGCAACTCAAATGACAGCTTTCTAGCTCACTCGTAATACTGTGTGTACCGACACTGCCAAGCCCTATGCCCCAACTGCAAGCCGGAAGAATCTTCAACTTCCCGCCTATTAACATCACTGCTGCACCCGCAACCGCCACTATGTCCAACCCACCGGCAGCCGCAAAACTGACAGAATTATGCCTTGGAACTCCTAAGGATTTTGATGGGTCGTATGTGAGGGTGTTGCCCTGGCTATGGTCAGTACAGATGTATCTGGCCATAAACGACAAACTATATGAGACGCTGAACAAACAAATAGCTTACGCGTTTTCGTTTATGAAAAAAGAAACCACCCTAACCTGGGCAGATACCTTTAGAGAAGCAAAACTTACAGCAGGAACCTTCGCTCTGGGTAGCTGGGCTGATTTTGAAAAAGAATTCCATGCCACCTTTGAAAATGCAGACATTAAAGGCGACTCACTAGCCTGGTTAGCTCGAGAACGCATCTACAAAAACCGAAACGGTGGGTATAATCCCGCATTACAGAAATATATTGCAATGTTCCAAAGTAAAGTAGCGCTCATGGGGATCACTGACGACCAGGTCCTCATCAATTACTTTGCTTCTGGAATCCCGGTCTCTCTCATGTGGAGGATCCAAACCATGGAAAAAGTACCAGACAAGGTGATGGAATGGTATGCCAAAGCTACTCACTTCACTGGAGTAGAGGAACGAGCCCTCGAGATCGCGCATAAACGAGGCTGAGGGCATACTACCTTTACCCCATCATTTCCCAATTGACAAACTCCAACCCGAGACCCAAATGCTATGGATGTCAACGCCGTAACATTCAAAAAGCTTACCACTGAGGAAAAAGAAAGGTGTCAAAAGGAGGGACTTTGTTTCCTATGCCGAAAGAAAGGACATTCGGTACGAACCTGTCCTAGCAATATGCAGCTGCAAGGACCACTACCTCCACGCACCATATGCAAAGTCAAAGAAGAAACGAAAGCTAGCATCTTTGAAATGCAAGACAATGAAACCATTGGAAAAATCCATTTGGGTTTTTAAATGGAGGAACACCAGCTACGCATGTTTCTCCTATAGATGTTTCATGTAACACTGTACCAGTATCGATGAAAGCAATGCGCATCCCTGTTCAAATAATGATGCCCATCGATATAAACATCAAAGCCATCGCCACCACCGCTCTAGTTGACTCCGGAGCTCAGGTATCTTGCATAGACTGGGAATTCGCTCGATCATGACATTTGCCCCGCACAAGACTCTCCACCCCCGTCACAATATGAAATGTCGATGCATCAACCAATAGTAATGGAACTATCAAGTTCAAAACAACACTCTTCATTAATGTTAATGGTTTCGTATTATCTACAGATTTCTATCTCATGAACTGTGGAAAAGAAACGATGATCTTAGGATTCCCCTGGTTAATGGCCACAAACCTGGAAATAGATTGGAAGAAGAAGACTCTGCAAGTTCCGAAGGAATCGGATCAATTGGCGGACCTTGTAGCCACACATAAATAGGAGAAACAGTAGAAAGCTGCATTATATGATCTTTGTAGACCAGGGTACAAAGAACCACTCCTGCAATACGTTAACGTTGACACAATAATCGACGAACACCTCTTCGGATACCTGGATCGCATTGAGGATGATATCCTTTGCAATACTATATGCCTCACGCAAGATATGGCATATCTTAAACCACTTCGTACCCTCTCAAGGACTGTCCTAGCCAATGGACAATTTATCCCGAACCCCGCACTCACTTGTGCAGCCTTAACCACATCTATGGACCTAGAAATCAATGCGAAGAAAGCCGAAGTAAAGCTTTCTCCACAGTACATGACCTATGCCGATATCTTCTCAGATGAAGAAGCACCACTACCTCCATCATGGGACTGTGACCATGAAATCAATCTCAGTGAGACCTTCAAACCAAAGATTGGTAAACTGTACCCACTTATGGCAGAAGAACAAATGGCACAAGATGTATTTCTGGATAAGAACCTGGCGTTAGGAAAAATCAGACCATCCACCTCTCCCCAAGTGGCTCCCTTCTTCTTTGTAAAAAAGAAAAACGGCAAGTTGCAACCTGTACAAGACTACCGGTACCTTAACAATCATACCATTCATGATGCTTACCCACTTCCCCTCATCTCTGACCTACTCAGTAAGCTTCGAGGGGCCAAGATATTCACAAAGTTCGATGTGCATTGGGGATACAACAATATACGAATTAAAGAAGCAGACCAATGGAAAGCTGCATTTATCACACATCGCAGATTGTTTGAACCAGTTGTCATGCCTTTTGGCCCGAAGCAACTCAGATTCAGTTGAATATTTAGGAATGATCGCCAAACCAGGCTCCTTAGCCATGGACCCTGTCAAGTTGGAAGGCATCGCATCATGGTCAACTCCTACAAAGCCCAAAGAAGTACGCTCCTTCCTTGGATTCGCCAATTTCTATCGCCGGTTCATCCCCAGATACTCCAACATCGCACAGCCTCTTTTGGACCTTACAAAGAAAGACCACGCCTGGTCGTGGACCCCTGCTTGTGAGACTGCCTTCACCCAGATGAAAGAAATTTTCACATCGCAACCTGTCCTCCATATGCCTGACTCAACTAAACCATTCGCCATTGCCACGGATGCGTCAAAATACACTATGGGAGGGATCCTCCTCCAAATGAATGAGAATGGCGAATGGCAGCCATGCTCCTACCTCTCTCAAACGTTCTCTGCGACTGAGCAAAATTACGATATCTATGACCACGAACTACTTGCAGTTATTCGCACCCTAGCAGCCTGGTGTCATTATCTCCTCGGCTCTTCAACTCCGGTCCATGTCTTTACAGACCACAAAAACTTGACGTACTTTAAATAGCCACAAAAACTTAATCACAGACAGGCCCACTGGCTTCTGGATATCGCCGACTACGATTTACGCTTCGAACATGTCCCTGGAACCCAATTAGTGGGACCGGATGCCCTATCCCGCCAACCAGATCATTGCCCCGATGACTCGACCGATAACACGGAAGTCATGCTGTTACCCCCCTCCCTTTTCGTCAATCTTATCAATATCACCCTCCATAATTGCATTTCCCAATCATCCACCTCCGATCCTTTGGTCCTTTCCACACTGCAATTGATTCAAGAGGACATCCCATCTGCACTCCATTCGTGACTAGCTGACTGGCAATACCATGATGGTATTCTCCTTTTCCGTGGCCATGTCTATATACCTCCAGACGTATCCCTCCGCTGCTCCATTGTCACTCGTTTTCATGACCACCCCACCGCAGGCTACCCAGGCTCCCTTAAAACATGTCAACTCGTCTCTGCCGAGTTCTGGTGGCCAGGTTTGGCCACATTCGTCCGGTCCTATGTCGCTGGCTGTAGTTTGTGCCAACAACACAAAGTTAACATGCACCCAATGATCCCACCCAGCACACCAATTCCGTCCCATTGCACCCGGCCCTTCCAACAGATTTCTTGCAACCTCATCACTGGTCTTCCCCTCTCTCAGGGTTTTGATGCCTTGTTGGTCATGGTCGACCACAGGCTTATGAAGGGGGTAATTTTATGCCCCACTACAAAAACAGTCACTGCAGAAGGAATCGCGCGGCTCTTTTTCCATTCAGTATATAGGCACTTTGGCCTCTATGATAAAATCATCTCAGACAGAGGACCACAATTCGCTTCCGCATTTGCAAAGGAACTAGGATGACTCCTAAACTATCACCTGGCATTATCCACAGCCTATCACCTGCAGACTGACGGCAAAACGGAATGGGTCAACCAGGAAATTGAAACATACTTACGTATAATCTGTGGAAATCATCCAACAGAATGGATGGACCACCTGACTACAGTGGAATTCGTCCATAATCATTGCCCTCATTCTGTAACAGGAAAATCACCATTCTATTTATGCATGGGCTATGAACCTATGGCACTCCCTATGGTAATATCACCAATGGATCTCCCGGCAGTACAATTACGCCTGGAACAACTAATTGCAGACCAGAACGAAGCAATTGCAGCACATGACCTCACTTGTCAAACTATGATAAAAAGGACACAACAGAAGTTTACACCCTTCAAAGTAGGAGAAAAGGTTTGGCTGGAAGCCTGTAACCTCCACTGAAATATCTTAGATCCAAAATTTGCAGCAAAATGAGAAGGACCTTTTGAGGTATTACAGGTCCTGTTACTGATAACGTATCATCTCCGACTCCCCAAAATATGGAAAATTGACGACGTTTTCCATGCTTCACTCCTTTCTTGGTATACAGAAACTGAGACATATAGTTGGAACTTTCCAACACCATCTCCTGACCTAGTAGCAGGCAAGGAGGAATACGAAATAGAAAGGATATTGCGCCATTGTGGACGCCCATCAGCAAGGTCTTATCTTGTCTGATGGAAAGGATACCTTCCAGAAGAAGATTCATGGGTCCTTGAGGAAGACCTTAAACACACACAGACCCTCTTGAAAGATTATAAAAGATGCCTCGAGTGGCGTAAATAAGTCTTCAGAACCAACATCACCTAGCATGTCTGGCAACGCATCCACCGTGTCCATCTCCTCCCTGTCTGACCTTACCCGCTCAATGGCCCCATCTCCCTTGTCCATACACCCCCCAACACCGATTGTTACTCCAGAAGCAATCGAAGCCCTCGCTCACGAGCTGTCTACCTGATCTCCGACTCCTCTCCCCCGCCTACCCCTGGGAGTGTCCTGGAGGCCACATGCCTGGCAATCTCATCCTCCATCCCCAGTCCGAAACGACCCCATCATCCTCTCTGTAAACATCCCAATTGAAGCCGCTCAATGATGACCTCTTCTCAGTGGAGTAGTCAGGTCGATCGCCTACGACCAAATCCTCACCGACCCCCATTTCGCTCGAGCCATTGATGCGCACATAGAACCCAACTCCACCCTACAAGCATTATACCTCACCTTCCTCGCTATGACATCCATTGCTGCCATGGGTAATCGCCTCTTGCAAACATGGCAGATGCAGATGGATGGGCAAAGGCTCATGCAGATCCACGCCTCCATGAAAGATAATCTAATCACAGTGATGAACGAACTTGGGTTCACAGACTTCTTTTTAGACATCGACCGGTATAGCCAGGCCATCGCGACCAAACCATCATTGGAAGCTCGTCTATCAGATACCCCATCTATGCTGTCAGCATCATCATGAGCATTGGATACGG